>JAKSZP010014983.1:0-62067 GCA_022478985.1 Massospora cicadina | reverse complement strand
ACTGGTCCATGATATGCTACATCCTATCAGGCAAACAATCATCACTGGGAATACATCTATCACAGGACCTTTTCTTTATGAAAACCCTGAGAATGGCTCCAATCCAACTATGAGCCTTCATTTACCATTATTGTGTGTGGGTAATTCACTGTGCGCTTGTCACCAAGGTTTTGAGCAACAAGTGCCCCCACCACAGAGGTTTGGTATTGAAGACCATTTGGATTATTTCCAATCAGCTCTGACAGATATCAAAATTTTTGCACATAATCCCCAGGTGTTATAAAGCCACACATTTGGCTTTCCCCGCTAGATCACTCATTGCATACAATGAGGCAACTAATCGACTGAGAATCAAATGGCCTATAAGCCCGCTGATGCTAGAACCATGGCTAGCAATGGTGATTGCCAATCATCAATGGTTGGAGGTGCTAGAACTCTAGCGGCCCAAACCCCCGGTCCTTTTTACCCTTGGCTGAATTGCCTGTATTCTGCCCTCCCCTCTTACTTTTCCTTAAATTTATTTTAATAAAGTATGGATTTTTTAATAAAAAAATCTAGTATAATCGGCTCAGCTTTTGGCTCTAAACTTTTATCTAACCAAAACAAGCTGACCAGGGGATGGCCTTTTGGCTTTAAACTTCAACTCTATAAAAGGTCAGTTGTTCGAATCCTGGCGTAATCACTTTTTACACACTTTTCTTAAACTCACTGTCAATTCTGTCTGTCTAATCAAATCTTACAAGCTCTATTTCAGATACTTATCTATATATATAAAAGCAAATGTATATGTGTGTTTGTGTGTACACGATGCCCTGCCAAAACTAGAGCATGTAGAACTCTGAAAATTTGGCTATAGGTGGACGGGAGGGGGTCCGTGTGCACCTCGAAGCCCGATTTTTAATTTTCATAGTAAAATAAAAAGTTTTATATGTAACAAGTTAAAAATTCATATGTTTTTAATGGAAATCGGTATATTACGGCCAAGAAGTTTGATATTCGTTTGATTCGATAGTTTAAATGGTTTTGTTGAGCGGTTGGCGGTTTAGGGGTTAGTTAAGCTTAACGATTTTAATAAAGAAGCTAGAGATTGGTTGATTCGATGATTTAATTGGTTTTGGTAAGTGGTTGATGATTTTGGTTGTTTCGATAAATTTAGTTTTGGTTACAAAGCGGTTGGTGATTGGTTGATTTTTAATTTAATTATTTTAGCTAAGTGGTTTAGTTAAAAGTATTTTATTCGAGGTGGGCCGATCTGGGGACGATACCGCACCGATTAAGGGAAATCGAATGTATGGGAAAGGAGGATAAAATCCGGAAAGCCTCCACGCGCGGCGTATGATAGGCCAGGATCTCCATGGACTGCCTTTGCTATTCGCTATCTCGGTTCGGGGCATTGGCGCGCTAAGTGGTTTAGTTAATTTGATAGGTTTAATTGGATATGGCTGAATGGTTGGTAATTTTATGTTGATTCAATATAATTTGATTTTTTTAATATTATCGATAACCATCTAAAAATATAAAAAAGAATTGATTAGGATCATCAAGTAAACTTAAAGCCCAAAAACAAATCTGTGCTAAACTGGGTATCAACAAGAATTAGCCAAACTTTTCTTTACAAAACTATCATTCTGTTTATTTATTTATACCGGATGCATTATCTCGAGCAAATAACCAAAAAATCACCAAACTTGGCACAAGTATTCTATAAAGTTTGGGAACGGAATGCTAATATGTAATTATTTAAAATAATCATAAAATTAAATATCAGTTCTATTTAAGATCTAGAACATATATTTCTAATATAATTATATAGCAATTTGGCTGGGTATTTTCATATTCATTTAATTCGATTTTTTCATAGGTTTTTGATAAGGGGTTGGTAGTTTTTGGCTGTTGTAAATTCCGTAATTGGTTTTTGCTGAGTAGTGGTTTATTTTTTGGTTGATTCGATAGGCTCAATAGTTTCAGGTAAGTGATTGCTGGTTTAGTTAATTTGACAGGCTTAATTGATTTTAGCTAAGTGGTTTGAGGTTTGAATTTTTAATAGGTTTAATGGTTTCTGAACTTATTGATAGCTATCTACCAATATAAAAACTAAAATAATTTAGAATCTGATTGATGTGATAAATTTTTTTATTTGGCCGAGTGGGTTGATGGTTTTTGGTCGAATCGATAGGATATAGTTTAGCTTTGGGGGTGATTAGTTATTGGTTGATTTGATAAGTTCAGTTAGTTTTAGCTGAGTGGTTGGTGGTTTTGGTTGCTTCGATTGAGCAATTAGATTTGGCCGAGTAGTTATTGCTTAACTATATAAAATTAAATTAATAATTCGAATCGCCTGAAATTCTAGACACCGTAGCGAAGCACGGGCAACTCCGCTAGTTACTTAATAAAATACATTCACTGACTGACTGACTGACATCTGAAACCTCCGAGTCGGATAGGGTCAATCTATTTGGGTGAGTGGGTGAGAATTGACGAATATACCTGAAGTTAATTGAGTATGATAAGTTTAATCTATTTGGGTGAGTGGGAGAGAATTGGCAAATAAGATCGAATCTGAAATTATCGAGCCTGATGGGTTCAATCTATTTGAGTGGGTGAGAATTGACAAATACTATCTAACAATTCACCAAATTGCTCATCTGAAACTCAACAAAAATCAGTATTAGAGTTTAAGTAGATTAAGTAGTTAGGATAATCAGCTCACCAGCCATAAAGGTAACAGCAAAATTAGTCTGAGTGGCTCGAGATTAGTGCTGGCACAGCCTATAGGCTACAATATAAGCTTATCATCTGATAAACTAAATACCGTAGAGAAGCACGGGTATTTGGATGTTAGGCTTATATATTTTAAAAACCTGCCTAATGTGGTTCACCTAATTAATAAAATACTTTTGACAAGTTAAGTAGAAGTTGATTTAGTAGTTTGGAAGATATGTCACATACTTAATGATTTTAAGTATAGAGATGTTTCGGGTAGCAGTTTGGTATTATTTGATTGATTCGATAGGTTTTTTTTTGTTTGGCCAAGTGGTTGATGGCTTTTGTTCGAATTGATAGTACAGTTTAGCTTTGAGGGGTGATTATTGGTTGTTTTGATAAGTTCAGTGAGGTTTGCCTAAGTGGTTGGTGGTTTTTGGTTGATTCGATTGAGCAATTAGATTTGAATGAGTGGTTTTGTTTATCTATAATATAAAATCTAGATTAATAAATTGAAAATCTGAAATTTTAGACACCGTAGCAAAGCACGGGTAAATCGGCTAGTAAGATATAATTTGTATTTGTGAGCAAAATTCTATAAGTCAGGTTGGAAGATGGCGCCGACTTTAAAAAGGGTTTTATTGAGGAGGCATAATTTCTCGATTATTGCATACAGGTTAGAGCTTTTTTTAAAGGAGGTTATTTTTTTCTCAAAAAAATTTTGTTATTTAGAGCGAGCAAAACTGCAGACTGCAGATGGATTAATGGATCGCAAATTTAAAATGAAATCACACTACTTCGAATAAATTTAAAACGCAATCACCAAAACTTGAAAGATTACCGCTTCGGCTCTAAAATCAGCCGGTTAAAATGTAACGCGGCAACCCAGCCCCACGAAATTTGATGGACCTTCAAAAAAACCTTCGAACGATAAAAATAAGCCCATGCTGACATTTGGCATAAGCCAACTTAAATATAATTTTAGCCTTTAGCAGCCATAATTTTATACGTTAGAACTTTCTATAATGCGCTGGTTTCAAGGTTCAAAGGAGGATGAATCAGTGTACCACATGTCTGAGGAGGATTTCAAGTTAGCAAAGGCCAGCCATGCTGCAACTCTAAACCTTTTGGCTAGGTAATTCAGCTTGCCTATTTGGGTATTTTTAGGGTATAAGTTAAATTTATCATTTTTTTAACTGGGGTTCTAAAGGCTTGTCAAGTATCTCTCCCTTATAAACCTAGTTTGCGTTGTCCGTTACCTTTTATTATTAAGTTACTTTGCCCAATATGAGATGATTGAATCCCATCACTGATTTGTTATTGGGCTTCCAACCCTTTAAGCGCGTTTGAACTATGTAGCCAGAAGTGCGTTAGGACTTCAGAAGGCTTCGACGTTGTAACGCGATACGAGGGGCTTTGCATTGACAGATGCGTCGCAAAATTCTTCGCGATGATGCCCAAAGTCAACGACCTTTGCCAGGAACATAACCAGAGAAGGGGGAAATAGATTCCACTTTATTTAATGCTTATACAGTAAGGCAAAACAAAAGTTTAGAGGCAGAGTATTTTATACCACTTTCCAATTGGCGTTTAATCATTTCAAATCTGTGCTGTTAAGAGACAACGAAATTTTATAGTTAGAGGGCATAGGCAGAGTCTTTAGCTTTGGTTGCTATTTGAGCTATTAGATTCGCTTTCTTTTTCAAGCCTTCCTTTTCAGTTTTAATTTGTTGGTCTGTTTTAGTGCACAGATGACTATGCTTTTAAAGTTGGTAAACATAAAATTTGAATTGCTCTTTGATAACGGTTTTACCAAGTTCCAAAAGGTTCGCCCTGAAATAGAGTTAGCTTAAATTGCTAATTGCATCTGCTATTATATTTCAAATTGGTTTATGGAAGCTTGAGGAGAATTCTTAATTTGGAAGAAAATCTAGCTACTAGTCTTATGGGTTTTTGATATAAAAAGGTCTTTAAAGTACTGCTTATGCGATGAATAGGTTCTATTTTTAATTATAAATATTATCTGGGCCATTAAATTGGGCTTTTTAGAGCAAGCCGTGAATATTACATTTATACTTGGTTGATCCCAAGTTTACAAAACTAATAGGTTTCTTTTGCCAAACTCAGGAATCAGTTTTTTATTTGATGTATCGTTTTATATTCTAAAGTGTCCAAATTGAATTAACTCTCGCTTTTAAACCCTATTTACAGATAAGTTTTGTACATCGTTTTGACATTTTTTGGGGGAAGGTTTGTCGTCTATGTCGGGATTACGGGTTGATACCACAGATCCTTTTGTTGCTTGTAGGCCAAATGACCCAAAGTCCGAGGGTGTTGGATACTTACCTTGGTTGCTTCTCTTGGTTGAGAAGCCTTGTTAATCCAGATATCAAGTCTTGTGTGGTAAATTTCGAATAGATACAATTCTACTTAAAACTGTGAAAAGGGAGATCAAGTGTAAAGTTTATTACTCAATACCAGCTTTTTAGGGGAAATTGGGGAGGTTTATCAGGGAAAATCTAAACTGCCCAAGCTTAGATCTAAAAGGTGAACGAATCGAAAATTTGGGGTCAGCCCAATTATTTTGGGTGATCTGATTGAGCTTGTCTCATAGTTCAGGTTTGAACCCCAATAGAAGTTTGGGCTTTTTGTTTGGTTCAGGATTGATTCCCATTATCTGATGCATCTGAATTGGCCATTTGGGTAGGAATCCTGACAATACCCCCTCTAGATATTGGCGCAGGGGGGAAAATGGACGGAGAAAGTGACTATGTACACAGTTTATGACTGTGCCCTGAACAACCTCTATGATTGAGTGTTCATTGCCCCCTCTATATATGACTCAATAAGGCCCTGACCAGTTGGTGCCCAGTTTGTGATTGCAACCTCCAGGCTGGTGATGGTAGAATGGGATTAGGTCACCTGGTTGGAAGGTGTGTAGGGGATCATGCTTATCATTGAATTGAGCAGTTTCTCTGCTGGTTGTAGTGGACAGGTTTTCAGCAGCCAGGGCCTGAAGTCTTATGATTTCATTTGTAATACTTTGCATAAAGTTTTCAGGTGCTTCAGGAGAAGCTTGGTCAAGCATCGCCTGGACTTTGGAAGGCAGATGGGGATTTCTGCCATACAACACTTGAAATAGTGACATCTTAGTAATTCAATGGTAACTAATCTGATAGGCCAGACTTGTACTAGGCAAACATTGGGGCCAATGGAGGGGGTCAGTCATTGCTATTTTCTGGAGGGTTGCAGTTAGAGTACCATTTACCCGCTCTACCATTCTTTTAGTTGCAGAATGGTAGGGGGTAGAGAATAACTGTGTGGTTCCCATTAGGTCAACTAAATCTTTCACCAGCATTGAGCAGAAATTTTGTCCGTTATCGGAAAGAATGATATTAGGGCACCCATGCTGGGTGATAATCCTATTATACAAAAATGTGGCAGTAGCCTTTGCCAAATGGTGAAGAGCGATAGGGCTTCAATCCATTTAGTTAGATAGTCCACAGCTAGTAAGAGGAACTGATGTCCATTGGAGGCTCAAAGAAGAGGTCTCACAACATCAATGCTAATAGTATAGAATAGCTCAAGGGTGGGATCACTGGATGTTGTGAGTGGGGATTTGGTCTGACTTGGCTTTTACATACCAGATAGGACTCCACTATACCCTGGATTAAAACAAGTATTCCCTCCCAATAACATTGAGTTTTAAGCCATTGGTAGGTTTTCTGAATTCCCCATTTGCCAACTTGCCAATGTCCCTCTAATATGATATCAGTTCAAGCTGATGGTCTTACATAAGGCACCCATTGTTTAGATACAAGTTTGCATAATTGACCATTCTTGACTTGAAGATTTGCTGATCTTTTTGCTAATTCTTTTTGGAAAATTGGGGATTTATCCTTCTATAACTGTGGGTGGGGTAGGGAGGTCGCAGAGTTGATCCTCTCAGGGTCAATTATAGTTAAGATGGGAAGTTGAGATAGGCAATCCACATTTTGATGGCTTGGCCCTGGTTGGTGGATAATGGAAAAATCATAATTTTGGAGTTTTAACACCCACTGGGCTAATCTCCTACCAGGGTCCTTCATTTGCTGTAGCCAACATAAGGAAGCATAATTGGTTATGATGGTAAAGTGCTTCCTGTATAAATAGATTCAGAAATTCTTAATGGCCAGGACTGCCAAGCATGTGCATTCTGTAATGATATAATTATGTTCAGCTTTAGATAAGGTCTTGCTGTAGTAGGTGATGGGATGGTCCACTAAATTCTCATCGTGCTGAGATAGTGTCAGGAAGTTGATATGACTGGATGAAACACTACCCATACCGGTGGATCAGAGGGAGAATCAAGATGAGTCTCAAGTTTGACAGAAAAGGTACACAAATAATAATTTATTGAAATGTCAACCATTTGGTGAATTGAGGGGAATTATGCCAAGATTCAATATAAATGAGAGTGTCTAGAAAAGGGAAGATGAATAGAAGATTACCAAGATGAGGATGCATCCAGCTTGGGGAACTGAGATATAAAGAGTCACATGGAGGATTGAAGGGAGGTCTTTTTTCCATGATTAGGTGGTTGCAGATAAGTCTGCAATTAGTATAAAATAATAAAGGTTGAAATAAGAGGCGATTACTCCATATATAGTTTATTGAGTTTTATTAAAGTTGGCAATCTTCATATCATCAGATTTGGTTGCCCAGTGCTAATACCCTGTGCAAACTGACTCTTCGGAATTAATACTATATGCTGAGAATTTACAGTGGAGCTCACTACAGAGGGCCACTGGTCAACCGTAGTTCTTTGACGCTAGGATATGATGATGAGCCCTCACTTGTTCTGACAAAATTAGATCAGATTCCATGTGCATTATGCTGAAGAAGCACAGGAAGCACCTAACAACAAACCAGAATTATTTATTGTAACTGAACCAGGGGATGATGAAGTTATGATCAATCTGCAATTAGAAAACTGCCCTAAGCTGACAGCCAACCAACAAGGATGCTCCACAAATGTGACTCCTCAGTAGCTGCAGGATATTATGGAGTGGTTGATGCGCAGGTATTGACTATATGAAGATGAGGTGGGGGAGTATGCCTTGAGTTTGTTTTATAACCAATGAGATCAAGAAAATTGTTACACCCTGTACATGTCCTATCTGGATGCAACTACAACAGGGTTAGTTTGCCACCTTGGTACCCACAGAATTGAGGAGTATCTTGTTGCTTATGTGCAACTGTCTATTTGCCAGCTACTGCATGTGCTGGCTCACCACAATGTAGAGATTGGAGATGTATCACGGTTCACTCTAGCACAGCAAAATGATACTCACCTTCTGCTCAACTGCCTCAATTGCTCATTTTTGGAGGTACAGGGGGCACTGTACAGATGGAAACATGTTGGGGACATCCACCATCAATTGGACATTTTGGTACCACAGTTAAATCTAGAGCTACCCCAGGTAATAGGAGAACTGTTGGATCAGCATGGCCTACCAGTGTGATGGATTTAGGATGTAACAACATTGGAAAACAATACTGAGTGCTTTATAATGGATCTAGCCAAATGGGTGGAAGCTCTCAAAGCTGTGATTGCTCAGCTTAAGGAAAAAATAACTCTGATGGAACAGCAAGTGGCGGACTAAGTCGGTTCTTTATCAGCTGAATTAAACCAACTTTATATCAAATGGAGTAATCAGTGAACGGCAGATAACATGCTTATCCTTTGGTTGATGTCCCACAAATATCTCCAGCTAATCTGTCAGGTTACCCAACTGGAAGTTGTTAGCCAGGCTGAGCACCATTGAGCTTTCCCTCTTATGATTGGTGAGACAAGAGAGTATGTGGACATGCAAGGATGGCTTGATACCCTTCACTGGGCCAATGAGAAATTGGTATGGGAACAAGCCACCCTCATTAACCAAATAAATGATGCTAATCAACAAGCGGGTAATGCTAGCTGGCAACATGCACACATGCAAAACATTATCAAAGATGTTCTCTCATGATTACAAGCAGTGGAGCAGAAACTAAACGTTGAGTGGAAATTCCGTTAGAAGTTGCAACATCAGTAGGAAGCACTGCAACAGAAATTCCAGTATGGATGGTGTAGATGCTATTTGGTTAAAGCAAAGCAGTTAATCAACAAACATTTTGCAGAGCATGCCAGAGCTGGGGGGAGTGGTGCAGTTAGTGGCAATTCAGGGGAAGAATGCTATGGATCAGCTAATGGATATCCCTTGGGTGTTGCAATGGACCTCCCACGCAACACTACTTCTTCCAAGTCCATTTCAATGGATTCAAGTCTGTCTGGACAGCTGTATGATCATTCACAAAGGGGTGGTTCTCTTAGTTGCTCCAGAACCAATTTTTCTGCTCCTTGCAGCAGGAGCCTGGAGCAAGGTAAATATGTTTGGATCAAAAAATTGCCTCTTTTCAGTAATGACAGGAATCTACATGGTTACTTTAAGTGAATCAAATTCATTGTGGAAGGGGCTTCTGATTGATAAAAAAGTGAAACTGTTTCTGTCCGCTCTAGATGTGGAAAGCGCTGATCAAGTTACCTGCTACCTCTCAAATAGCTCGGTATCCTATAAAGAAGTTAAAGCAATTATTCTCCAGCTATTCAGGAGTGTAACCAAGTTGGCCCAACGGAAAGCCAACTTCCTGACTATACAGTTTCACTGAAATAAGACCCTGTTAGAATTTGCTGAACGTTTCTTGGTGGAAGCACATGTACTACTCAGAGATATCATTTTATCCTCCAAGGATGTCAGTATAGAAATGATGGTGGCCATCAAACCATATTGGGAACTATATAATGCTATGTCTCACATTTTGGATGGAGTTGCCAGACTTATTTGAATTGTGAACACCTTACTATGACTCTCTGCCACGATCAGCACCCCTAATGTAGCCCAAAAAACCTCTGTTGTCTCCATGTCATAAAAACAGCAGAAGAAGTTTAGACTGGCCTGCCAGTCAGGATGCGTAAGCACCCAGAAAGCAATCCAGAATGCCAGAGGCATTGCCACCCATATGATGTTGTATGGAGCCAGGCATTGGGAAACAATAAATCACTAGTGCAGGGCAATAGTGAATAGCAACCTGAGAACAAACCAAATGGAGACCGCCCCAAACACTGGAGGTCTTGCTGCAGGGGGTGGTACTACAGGTATGGTTTCTACAAGGTCACTGATAGATGGGTTTAATTCAACTGGGTAGACAAGGGGTGGATCCTTGCTTGGAGATGGTGGATGTAAGAGCACAAGATTTCAGTATATTGTTGGCAAAAGTTTATAATGACAGGGTTGAATTGCCAGAAGTATCTAGCTTGCTGAATCCAATTTATGATGGCAGGGGCCATAATGACCATCAGTACTGATAGAGCCCATCTGTTATAAGGACTGACAGGCCACCAGATAAAAGCCATCGGGAATGTGGCCAGAAGGATATCAATAAAATTAAAATTGATAGTTTTTTAAAAAATTTTATTGTAAAGAAAAGTGAAGGAAATTGACCAACAATTTTCTCAGTACAATGCAACTGATTAAATAGTGGTCAATTGATGCGGGGACAAGCCTGGATCAAGACCCTTAATTTCAACCTAACTGGTGAATTATTCAGGAATGGGGGCAGATAAGTTCACTGGGAACTGACATCAAAGAATTTGGCGGCAGGCTGAGTTGCTGTTGGTTCAACCTTGAATGCCCAAGATGAGGCTCAACTGCATTTTTGATGGTTGGCGTGATGGCATTTGGCCTGACAAGCAGCAGGAATCTCCCAGGGCCACCCCACATAGGGGTGGTCCCAATTGGTTGGGAACGGGTTAAGGATGCCCAACCCACCTGTGCCCAATTGCTGGGCTGTTCATTTGGTTAAAAGCATTGCATCAGCCACAACACCCAATTTTCCAGAAGGGAGCTTCAGCTCTTGTCAATGGTGTCTGATGCTACTACCTGCACGTTGGGGATCATCCTGATGATTTTGAGAGGAGGTTAATTTTGACAATTGTGGTGTTGGCTGAATTGAAACTGTTGGTGATTCTGGCCAATAAATCAGTCTTCATCCCTTTTTAACTATGTGTAATACAATCATTGGCTTGTTTCCACTTGATTTCAGACCAATCAACTTCATTTTGGCAATCTTGGCACAAATTTCCCTGATTAGATGTACTAGTTTTGCCAAGGTGAGTGTGGGCACTGGGGGAGGAATCTGAAGAGGGAAGGCTGTTACCCAGCGCTTGTCTACCACATGGGTGAGGTTGCCCTGGGTAATGAGGGGTACAGCCACCCTCTTTGGTACCTTCTTACTTGGAAGTGGAAAAAGAGCCTGGTCAACACACAGAGGATGTTTCCAGAAACTTACACTCCGCTTCAAACTCTTTAGGATATGGGCCACAGCAACCAAGCTATCAACCACTGGAACGTATTTGTCCATCATACAAATCAGCTGACCCTTTTTGGCATATGTACGCTCTGCCAGTTTGTACATGACCCTGACCATACAGTCAACTTTCTAACTGGTCCTTCCGCCACAAGCTATATACATGAACCTTTTATAAATACTTGCTTCCAGTGCGGATGAAGAGGTCATTATGCGGGCAATTGCCCTAGCAAACCGCAAGTGTATGCAATGCCAACTGAGAAAATTGAGCAGGAAAAAGCTTGAGCGGAGAAGAGACAGGATGCTATATCCTCTAAGTCCAATTCACTCATCCCTAATGATTCCCAAGCATCTCTTTGGGTAGGATTTGGAACTCAATTGGATAATTTGTTATACCAACAGCTTCCATTGATACCCCTGCTTCTATTTCAGAAAGTAAAAATTCTCTCCCAAGCTCTGAGTTCCACCAGGATGTGCAGAAGCCATATGCGTGGCAGATTCTGGAACAGACCGGCACAAGCAACGTGGATCCCTTGATGGACATTGCCTCTTTAGTAGGGGTTAATATAGCCATTCCAGTGTAAAAAATTGCTAGTGAGTATCCTCAGGTTGGAAAGAGCATTTCCTCCTTTTTGAGTAACACAAAGCCCTTGGACGTACATGTAATAAACACTGATGGTTATTCTTACTTGGAATGCAATTACTGAGACATTTTCGTTTAAAACACAAAAATCCGCGCTATCATAGACATGGGAGCCCCTGTGAACATAGTCTCCACCAGGTTGGTGGCTAAGCTTCTGTTAAAACCAGATGTAGACCATTGAGTAGTATACAGAACCATGAGGGCGCATAGCACTGTGTCTGAAAGAGCATATAGTGCATTGCCTTTATGATTTGGGTCAGTCTGGGATTCTGCTCCAGTGGTGGTTTTGCCAAATAACAACTATGACATGTTAATTGGCGCAGCATTTATGAGAAAATTTGGTGTTGTGATGAATATGGCGGAGGAAACTCTTAATATTTTAGGACAACAGATCCTCATTTATTTTACCTCTTGTTGAATTCCAATAGATCTGTTCCGCTCTAGTTAAATCAATATAGCATACAGTGATGGAGTGATTCCTGTTTGTTATTGACAAATGAAGTGGCAAACTAGGGCCCTCCCCAATAAGATTTATGAGTACAAAGGGATCTCGCTTCAGGCAGCAAGCGCTTTGAGCCTACCATCTGGACACCAGTGCATAGTAGGAACTGAGCTCAAAATTGATGTCCCTAAAGGGCTTTATGGGGAAATTATGGCGCTTCACCAGCACTCACAGATTGAACCACATGTGGCTCCAGGGTTACTGCTACCAAGGAATGGGAAGGTGAAGATGCTGCTTGCAAATCTACAGAAGGAGACAATAACAATCCAGTGGCACCAAGTGGTGGCTTACCTACACTTAGTTCCTATAGAGGAAGTTTGCCATATTTATGATTTTGGCTCGTGGGAGGATCTCAGACTACCAAAAAGCTCATTGCTTGGTGTATTGACAGTGGTTCCATGAAAAGCTCTTACTGGATTATTGATAGAACAGCAAGATAAGGCTATGGCATTATTTGAAAAGTATCAAGATATTTTTGCACATGATGATCTTGATTTGGGGTGCGCTCAAGGGATGGTACATCAGATAGATATGGGGGATCACCCTCCCATTTGATTGCAACCTATTAGATAATCAAAAGTGTAGGAAAAGGTCATCTCCAATGAGGTGGATAAACTTATCGTGCAAGAGATGCTAGAGCCATCAAACAGTCCATGGCCTCATCTGTGCTCATTGTAAAGAAAAAAGATGACTGGAATTAAGTGGTTATTGACTATCACAAACTCAGTAATGTAAAAAAAGGATTCCTACCCTCTTCTGTGGATTGATGATGCATTGGACTGATTGGGCAGGGCAAATTATTTTTCCGCCATGGATCTGATCTCAGGGTACTGGCAGATAAAATCGCCATCAGAGGAATGGGAGAAATGTGCTATCATCACTTTGAGAGAGTTATTTCAGCTGACTCACATGCCACAAGGGTCGTGCAACACCCCAGCTACGTTCCAGCATGCCATGGATATAATTTTAGGTGATTTAAAGCTGTCTTGTAACTTAGTTTACCTCAATGATATCAATGTGTTCTTGTGAACATTTACAGAGCACCTTGCCCACTTGGAACAAGTGTTCCATCACCTCACTGCCACTAATATCAAAATTAAGCCTTGGAAGTGTCATTTCTTTAAAGAACAATTAGAATACCTTGGGTTTGTCATGGATTCAAATGGGCTTAAACCACAACTGGCTAAGGTGGAAGCAATAAGCAAGATGACTTGCCTAGGTAATAAATGGGACATTCAAGTGTTTCTGGGGATGGTTAGGTACTACCAATGGTTCATTCTAAATTTCAGTTGCATTGGGGCCCTGCTTTTTGAGTTGTTAAAGAAAAATTCTTCTTTCAATTGGACGGAATGATGCCAGAATGCTTTTGATGTTATGCGAACTGTGTTAGCAAGTGCACCCATTTTGCAATATCCCAACTTCAACAAACAGTTCAAAGTGCAAACAGATGCATCCCTCTCCGCTATAGGGGCAGTATTATCCCAGAAGGACGATGATGGCATGGAGCATCCTGTCACATTTTGTAGTCAAAGCTTGAACTGTCATGAACAAAACTACACTGTGACCAAGTAGGGAGTGTTTAGTGGTGATCTACACTTACAAACAGTTTTGGGTATATCTACATGAGGTAAGATTCCAAGTAGTGATGGACCACACTTCCTTGCGCTGGCTGCAGAATCTGCATGAACTGGAAGGATGGCTCACACGTTGGGCACTGAAGCTCCAGGCGTACAATTTTGAGATTATACACTGTCTGGGAGCAAAACATCAAAATGCGGATTGTCTTTCCTGGCTGCCAACGGTCACTATCACAGTAGATTTAGCTGACATAATGTATGAGAAGATGGTGGTGAACATATATCAGGATGAGCCGCTGCAGGTGATCAAGGTATTAGATGGGCTCAGGGAGGATACTTTTCTAAGTGAGGGGAAACTATATAAACAGATTGGAGACTTAACACTGAGTTTATCTAAACCTTCAGCTAGACCTGCAATTATTGTGGATGCTCATTGGGCTGTAGGGCATGGAGGATTGCAGAAAATGCTGGAGTTTCTGTGACACCATTACTACTGGGAGAGCATGCATTATGACATATTGGAAATGGTTAGTTGTTGCCATCAGTGTCAAGTGGAAAAGCCTTTCCACAAGAAGACCACATACCAGCTGGTTAAGCCCCAGTTCACCTGGCACACCATTTCCATTGATGTAGTGGGACCTCTGCCAACTAGCGCCAATTGATCCAAGTATATAATTGTCACCATTGATCATTTAACTTGATGGGTGGAGGCCAGGGCCATTAATGACTTGGATGTGGTCACCACCTCCAATTTTATTATGGAGTGTGTTATACAGTGACATGGCTGCCTGCAGTTCATTCTAACAAACAACAGAACCAATTTCGCTTCACACATCCTGCCAAAGTTGAATGAGTTGATGGCGATCCTTGGGGTTTTGACCACCCCCTATCTTTCAGAATCAAACGGAATGGTGGAGTGGGTCAACGGAACCCTAGTGAACATACTCCATAAATTGATAAAGGATTGACCCTCAGAATAGAGTGCCCTTCTACCTACAGCTGTGTTCACATATAATATCAGCTATTATTTGTCCACTGGTAAGAGCCCATTTCAACTGCTGTATGGTTGACATCTGGCTCTTCCCGCCTTGCTTTACTCATATGTAGAGGACGTTGGTGGTGTGGACCCTCAGCAATATTTGAAGACTCTTACGGATACATTGATCAAGCTGAAAATGGAAGCCTACTCTACCAGTTTAGCCAATAAGATTCATGATCAGGCAGCTGATCAGAAGAGATGGAGAAGACTTCCACTGTTTGCTGTAGGGGACCATGTTTTATCACACAACCAGCATGGACTTGGGCGGAAAAACAAGCTCTCTGACATCTGGGCTGTGCCATTCAAGATAATTGAGAAGACCAGCATGGATGTCTACACTATCAAGGAACCTGCAGGGCAGTCAGATTATCAACTGAGTTAATGTAAAGTTCCTTTGAGCATATAAACAGTGAGAGCCTATTGTCCAGTCAAAGGGGGATAATGTTGGGAAGTTGATATGACTGGATGAAACACTACCCATACTGGCGGATTGGAGGGGGAATTGAGATGAGTCTCAAGATTGATGGAAAAGGTATATGAATAATAATCAATTGAAATGTCAACTATTTGGTAAATCAAGGGGAATTACGCTGAGATTTGATATAAATGAGAGCTTCTAGAAAAGGGAAGACAAATAGGAGACTACCAAGCCAAGGATGCATCCATCTTGGGAAATTGAGATATAAAGAGTCACATGGAGGATTGAAGGGAGGTCCTTTTCCCATGATTAGGTGGTTGCAGATAAAACTGCAATTAGTATAAAATAATAAAGGTTGAAATAAGGGGCGATTTCTCTATATATAGTTCATCAAGTTTTATTAAAGTTGGCAATCTTCATATTGTCCAATTTTGTTGCTCAGTGGCTAATACCCTGTGCAACCTGACTTAGCAAAATCAAGCCTATATGCGAAGACATCGATGAATCCCCCCTTGGGTTGGGACCATTTAGTACTAAAAAAGCCTATATGCCGAGAAATTACAGATAGTATAGCTCTAATGGCAATATTGCTAGCATCAGTAAAGAGGAGAAAGGGTTTATCAAAATTTGGATGAATAAGTACTTGAGAGTAGGAGAAAGAGACACATAGCAGGTTGAAGTCCTGATGTTGCTCTTCTTTCTACTGAAAGGGTGTATCTTTCTTTAGTAAATACAACAGAGATTTGGAGGTGTCTGCAAAATGGAAGATAAATTGGTGATAATATCCCACCATTTCTAGGAAAACTTGTACATCTTGTAGAGATTTAGGGGGTCATCTTAGCAATAGTCAAGTCCTTGTTGTCCATTGGGGATATTCCAGCTTTACTGACCTTATGACCCAAAAATCCATCTCACTCTGGAAGAAAGAGCATTTTAATAACTTTAGTTTTATTGAAAATTGTTGTAACCACTGAAAGACTTATCTGAGGTGATCTAGATGTTCAGTAAAGGTTCTTGAAAAAATGATAATATCACTAAGATAAACTAGTGTGCATGAGCTTTTAAATTGCCTAGTAGTCTATCCATAGCGCATTGGAAGGTAACAGGGGTATTACACAACCCTTGAGGCATTTGAGTGGGCTCAAATAATCCTTCACTTGTGATGAGAGCACATTTAGCCCAATCTTCTAGTGACAAATCTACTTACCAGTATCCACTGGTGAGATTTATAGCTGAGAAATGATGAGACTCCAACATTAAGCATAAAGAGTTGCTGATACATGGCAGGGGGTAACTATCTTTGTAAGTAATAGAGTTGAGGCGGTGATAGTCCATAATAACACGGTGACCACCATCCTTTTTCTAGATTAATAAGTTTGGTGAAGCCCATGGACTTTTGGAAGGCACAAGTAACCCAGCCTCCAACAGTTGCTGTAACTCTAGGGACACTTGAGCTTCCTCCATATTGGATTTTTGATTTAAGCAGAATTTAAATGAAGGGTGATCCTCAGTTTTGATTTGATAAATTACCCCAGACATTTTCCATAGTCACTTGGTCTTGAGGAAAAAATATTGCCATATCCCTCAAGGAGGTCTTCAACATCCTGGCGTTTGTTTGGGGTAAGATTATACCAATTCTACTGTCAACCAAAGCTATGGTGGATGGGGGATTGAATCCAAATTTTGTAACAAACCAAAACAATTTACATTGGCAATACTCTTGATGGGACATAGTTTTACATAAGTGATAGGGGCATGCTGAGGGACCTGGAGAGTTTTAGTGGTTAAATTACATAATAAAATAAAGATAGATTTCCTATAGGCAGGATCCAAAATCCCCGGGCAGGCCAATGCTTCCTTAATGGAAGGGTTTAGGTGTTCGCCAAGCTCCAAAATTTGATCAGGAGGGGTAAGAATCTGAATCCATTTATCTACAAAAAATTATGAGCATGAGGTTATGGTAATAGAATGAGGGGTATACAAAAGGATCCTCACTTTGGCATCCACAGCCTCTGGGTGTAACTTAGTTTTTCCCTAAGACTTGGTACTTAATTTTACAAATGGAGGATGGGTATTTGAGGAAGTATGTCCATTTTTGGGGCTCCTTTACTTTTTATGGGGAGTTAAATATTAACAGAATCTGATACCCTAGTAGAAATAGGTATTTTTCCTTGTGGTTGATGATGCAGCTAAACTCTCACATCAGTTAGACCCCAATAAGCAACTCATAGTTATTGTTTTCTAGTGCAACGATGGGGGCAATAATTAATAACTTCCCAAAGTGAAGAGGTAGAGCATAATAGGCTCCTATCACCTTAGTAGACTGACTATCTGCCGTCCCATATTAGCTTATTGAATTAAGTCTGGAGCCATTTTTATCTTTTAGATAAGCTGGGTGGAAATAACATTAACTGGAGAACCAGTGTTAATTATTGTCAGGAAAATAACCTTATGGACTATGACTTTGACTCTAACCACTGATGATTAAATTGTAAGTTAATAGCTAATAGACTGTCATTAGGGATTTTCAGTGAAGCAAGTGGAGGATTCTTCTGTGACCAAGCTTGGGGTTGTTTGATGCATTTAAATGTTTTATCTGCCAAGACTTGGCTTTCTATAGAAGAGCTGGCCACCAAGGTTTATTTGGAGTAACTGACCAACATAAAAGTAATAAAGCCGGAGGTTTTTATTCCCTTGAATAGACAGAGGGACTTCAACTTCTGATGGGGCAGCTAACACAAAACAACAGGAAGTACTGGGGATACAGCTAGAACTAGAACAAGAGTCTTGAGGCACTTGTTTTCTGTCAGCATAGGGAGCCTCTTGCCCTAGACTGACTGATCTTTTGCTGACTTACGTTGAACAATGTGACAGTCATCTACAGTGTGGTTGTTTCTTCTGCAATAATTGCAGTCTTTTCAGGTTTAGGCGAATCAGAGGAAGTAACAGCCAATACCTGGGACCGGAGCTTAGTGGTGTTTTTTGAGGTGGCCCAACGGGTTCATGTAGTTCAGCCAGGATTTCCAATACAGCCTATTTAATATGGAGGATGGACATTAAGTTAGACTTCACAGCTTTAAGTAAAGTAAGATATTAGGCATATTTTTAAACGCCGAAAATGCAGTGGTAATGGCATCATTTAATGTAAGATGATCCCCTGCAACCAGAGTTTGTGCTTCAAGGTAAAAACATTGGGCGAATTCACTGATAGTTCCTCCCAATTAAGGCTGATACCCATAAAGGTCTGTTTTTGGTTGGTTAAGGTTAAGTCACTCCCAAATTTCTGAAGCAAGACAGTCTTGGCATCAGTCCAAGTATGCAATGCATCATATGGGGGATCATAATGTCTTGAGCCATACAGCTAAGACAGTTAGTCAAATGTTTGAGTCATTGATGGTCAGTCACTTCCTCCATAGAGCTTTTGTAGCAATATAAGAAAGAGAAAATACTTCCCTCTCCAGGGACATATTTTCTTTGAATGAAGGTTTAAATGACCGCTTGGGGGTTAGATGATGAACAACATGAACTGATATGGGGACAGCACTTTCACTTAATGAAGAGGCAGTATCTTGGGGAATACGCTTGAGGTTGAAGCGCATCTACTTGTCTCTGAAGATTGTTAATATCATCAACTATTAGATCTACTCATTAATGAGTGGCACTGAGAGCCAATTTTGTGGTGATGAGTTGGTTTAATTAGTGTACTTCATTTTTTAAAGTGGTATTGTTGGCTTGGAGATTGAGTTGATGTTACTCAGTGGTAAGTACTCTTTGCTCCAATCCACATACCAAAGCATGTAAAGTGACCAAGGTCCAAGGCGTTCATGATAAACAGGTAAGGAAACTTTGGGAGAGAGGGGAACTCCATCCCAAGTAAGTTGGGCTCCTTGAGTGATGCATCCTAATTGGACATCAAGATTTTTTATTTAGTGGATTAATGCCTGGAGGCATTTATCAGGGATTTCAGGGTCACCACTGAGTCCTGGAGGACCTCTGGGCCCAGGGGGTCCCCTTCCTCCATCTTGTCCATCATGGCCAGGGGGTCCTCTTTCACCATCCTGTCCATCACAACCAGGGGATCCTCATTCACCTTCATATCCATCATAACTGGGAGGTCCACGCTCACCAGGCCCTCCTTGAACCTGGAGTTATAGAAACTATTATGGCCTTCCCTTAATTTGTAGATCATCTCCTTCAAAGTTTGGAGGTATTCACTGACAGAGGTGATAAAATTATCAAACTTGTAGCATACTTTGTGGGTACAATCTACAACTTGATTATGGATCTCAACCTCTAATTGACTAAAATGAGTTGTGAGTTCCATTCAAATGAACCTCATGCCTCCTTGATTCAAGCGGGTGAGCACATCTTGAATTTCATTAATACACTGCCAATTTTCCACAATAGTGGTTCAGTTTTCATTGACAAACTGGGAGGCAGATTGATAGAGTTAGATGAGCTGTGAGTATATGGTCTATGATAGCTGCAAGTGGCGGAGTAATTTTTGATGATGGAATCCCACTACTTGAAATAAATGATATAAAGTGGGATGGACAAAGTGATGCAGATAGCGTTCCATATATCCAGCTCTAACTTGTTCTATATCAAGCAAAAAACTTTGAGCTAAGTTCATCATAGGGGCTGGCATGGCAAGAGCTCTTCATCTATTAGCTCATCCCCCAGGGACAAAGGTCCCAGATTTGAGGAGCTGGAGAGCTTCAGTGAAGTTGGATAGTTGTAAGCTATATTGTCTGATGGATGGAGCATGGAGGGTCACTTCCATAGAAGAGGAAAAGTGAAAATGTGGTTAAACATGATATCACCAACATTCATGGTGATTTCCCAGTTGCTGAGATGGATGTCTTCATGATCTGAGGAGTTTTCTGAAACAGAATTGTTATTATCAATTTTTACTTTTGTTTATTTTTTCAATTTTCACTGAAAACTTGGGGTGCAACTTGGCAGGGAGCACCAGTTTTGTCAGGTTCACAGGTTGATACCATGGATCCTTTTGTTGTTTGTAGGCTAGATGACCCAAAGTCTGAGGGTGTTGGATACTTACCTTGGTTGCTTCTCTTGGTCAAGAAGTCTTTTTAATCCAGACATCAAGTCATGTGTGGTAAATTTTGAATAGATACAATTATACCTGAAATTGTGAAAAGGGAGAAAAAGTGCAAAGTTTATTACTCAATACCAGCTTTTTAAGGGAAATTGGGGAGGTTTATCAGGGAAAATCTAAACTGTCCAAGCTTAGATCTAAAAGATGAATGAAATGGGGATTTAGGGTTGGCCTAATTATTTCAGGTGATCTGATTGAGCTCATCTCATAGTTCAGGTTTAAACCCAAATAGAAGTTTGGGCTTTTTGGTCAGTTTGGGATTAATTCCCATTATCTGACACATCTGAATCAGCTGTTAGGGTAGGAATCCTGACAGTCTACAAAGTTTGCCACTAGTTTATAATTTATCCCTTTTACTATAACTCCAAGCACTGCCTTTTTAAGTCAGAAAGGGGTTAAGCTTTGCGTTATAGCCTTGTGTAATTTGGTGGCATTCTATACTGAATTAAATACTAACAGTAAATAGTTGTTTAAAGCTGCGCTGCATTCTACAGGTTTTTGATATAAATTTTGGTAAAAAAGCTTTAAAAATTAGGAGCTGCTCATGATTTTCAAATATTTTTAACTTGCCATGTAGAAAATATCGCATACAATTTTTGCTTATTAGCCTCAAGGGATATCAAAAAGCTATTTTCTTATTGATTGAGACATTTTTCTATATGGGGGTACTTGTTTTAAGCACTGTGAAGTTTAGAACTGTTTCGAACGCAGTGACAAGTAATAGTAGGTGAGCCATCTATAGGCCATAGGGCGAAGATAAACAAAAAAGTCAATTAGTCACCCATATCAAGATTTTCAAGCTTGGTCGAACCAATAAGTTTAAGCGGTGAATCTAGTTTAACAATTAAATTCACTCGTTTTAAAATAAAACGCCTTTGAAAAACTGCAAAAATAACCTTTTAAGGGAAAGGATAGCGGGCCAATCGGTTCTTTACATAAATGACCAATTTTCTGGTCGAATTGTTCCACACTCTAAATGTTAAACCTTGTCTGCCATGCCGGTTTATTTAATGTTCTGATTAGAGATGCCACGCTAACGGTGGGAATTTTTTACTTTAAACGAAACGCTCAAACCTGTGAAATTTATTCGCTTAGCTTGGTAAACTGAGCTAAAGCTAGCGGCCAGCCTAAAACCATACGATTAACTGGGTTGTCACTTGGCAACCAACCTCTGCAACTGGGACGTGCTGCCTTTTTAAAATGCAGTCAAACCTGGGTAGTTAAGCCGTTCAATTTTTAATTTTATTTGAGGTGGGCCAACCTGGGGACAATACCGCACCGATGAAGGGATTCGAATTAATGGAAAGGAGGATAAAACCCGGAAAACCTCCATGCATAGCATATGATAGGCCAGGAACTCCATGGACCACCTTGCTATTCGCTATCCCAGTTTGGGGCACTGGTGTGCAATACCAACACAGTCATCGTCCCCTACCCAAAGTTCATCTACTGGGATCAAACCCGGGGAGGCAGTGATAGTGAGTCCATATTCTACCACTGGGGTATCCTCCCCTTAGTTGTCATTCAAGTTAATATAAATTCGGCTTGTAATATATGGGTCAACTTGGTTTGAACCTTTGGAACGAGTAAAAAATAATCTAGGCCCACCCGTAGCCTTTCCACTAAGTTTATCTAAGCGGGTAAATAAGTGGAAAGCAGCCGCTCCGGCATTAGTAACTAAGGTGGAGGCGGCACATGGAATCACCCATCTGTACCTTTGGTCTCTCCCGTTGCAAGTTAAATGCCGATTGGCAACTTGCATAAAATTAACCTAGCTTAAAGTAGAGTGTACCGAGCAAGTTTATGTCAGCACCTGTCCGATAATAACGGAGTATCCAAATCCATCCCTTGCAATTTTATTTTATTCGAGGTGGGCCGACCTGGGGACGATACCGCACCGATTAAGGGAAATCGAATGTATGGGAAAGGAAGATAAAATCCGGAAAAACCTCCACGAGCGGCGTATGATAGGCCAGGAACTTCATGGACCGCCTTTGCTATTCGCTATCTCGGTATCCCTTGAAATTTTATTTGGTAACTTACTCAATCCTTATACGATGCTAACTTACAACGATGTAACCAACATATCTAAGATGTAACATCGGTTGAGTTTATACGCTTCGTTATCAAGTAAAACTTTTAGGGCGAATTATACCAATTAAAATTAAAGGCTACGTGCATATAACGGTGTTACATATATTAGCATTATAAAACCAGTTGTCCTTATTATAACATCTACTAAAACGTTATCTGCTAATTCTTATTAAATCCTAGATATAATGGAGTGAGAGGCTAGGGTTTGGGATTTTCTCTGACTTTGAAGGCCGTTCCTTTGAAGGCTACACAACTGTTAGCCATAATAGCACCAGCGGAATCTCCTGGTAGACTTTGTGTCTCTAGGACAATCTTTTGGAGGAAAAATGGTCATCGCCAAGGCAAATCTCTGTTAATTGAGCAGGTAAAATATTTAGTCAGAACTAGGTAATCTCTTGGTGGAATAAAAGTTGTTGCCAAGGCAAATCTCTGCTAATCAAGCTGCCAAAATATCTGGTCAGAGCTAGGCAATCTCTTGGCGGAATAGAAGTTGCCGCCAAGGTAGTTCTCTGCTAAAAATGCTGGTAAATCTCTGCTTAAGGTGTAGGCAAAATTTCTGCTTAATGTGCAGGCAATTTCTAGTTGAACTAGGCAAAGGTAAAAGATGAAAGATGCATTAGATTATACTTTATTCTGAATTAAATGATACTTTAGATACCAGAATAGATTCAAGAATAAAGTAAAATAGATGAAGGGGATACTATAGATGAAAATAGGCATATACCACATGTTAAGGTAGAGATAGATATGGGAATGTGGGATGTAATGACACAGTCTGGGTTCAGAGTTGGAGTTGATCAGGTTTCATCATTGAGAGCTGGACTGATACTAATAATGGTATTACAGTTAAGTGGTTTCCATTATCAGCTATATGGAAGCCAACAGATAGTAAGGTAGAATAGGTGACATAAAGTGAATAAGGTGAATAGAGGAGTTACATGTTAAATACAACATCAGGCTTAATATCAAGATGATTTTATGTTGGTCAGGTATTCTTCCCTATCTTATCCCCCAGTGGAGCATTAATGGGATGATTCATCCCGAATTTGTTTAACTGTGAGTTTGGCGTTATCGACCGTTTGATGCTATGTAAATCAGGGTTGATAACTTTTAGCCTTAATCCCAATAAAATATCAATTGTTAAATTAACATTATGGGCCAAAATTGTATAAATAAATAAATGTATCATGGGCCCAAGGTCGAGGCTTCACACCTACTAGGGCGAATCCTGACACTAGGCTATTGTTAAAATCTCTAAATTAGCTATACAAGTGGGTATGGCTTGCAATAATTTTGAGTATGCCGATCCAAGAGTTTAACAAGTTTTTGTCTAGTTGCAACTCATCAGGAATCGCCTATAAAGATCAAGTAGCTCAACTTACATCTTTTACCCTTTGGTATCAACTTTGGGCTATCTGACTAGTGGGATTGGCTTACCTTTTTCTGTATGGCGAGTCATCTGGCTTGATCTTACCCAAGTAATAGCGCCTTGTTGGAGTAGGCCTTTTAAAGTTTTAGGGTAGCTTAGCAAACAACCAACTCAGGTGATCTCCAATCAACTTTTTACCAGTTTGGATACCTGGCCCACGATCCCGCTCAGAGCTTAAAGTATGGTATCAGATTAGAGAGGCCTTGTGACGAAAATGCTAATGTAACTTGATCACTTTAATAATAGGTGGCCCAAAACCTTCCAAGTTAACTTTTAACTCAAAGTGTGCCAGTTAAACTGCGGTTGTGAACCCTACAGCCATATTAAAATTACTATATAGCACTGAGTGGTTAAAAAATAACAAAGTTGCAATAGGCGAGTTGTGGGATTTCATTTAAGCTCTTTAATACCTAAAATTTGAATTACCCTTTTACCCTACCCCTTAAGTTATATATAAATCACTCTAAAAGGTGGCTGGCATATAATTTCTAATGGGGGTTGAGTGATGCTACAATGGCTTGAGAATCTAGAGATACTATACTTGAGAAGGGTTACTACAAAGATGATTGCTTACAGGTTGTTATAAATACTTTAAAACAACCCTACCTTATGGAAACTTTATAAGGCTTTTTTGATGAACAAACTTATTTAGTTAAGAATATAGCTTTATCTGTTTCTGAACAGTTTGTATTATAAATCTAATAGCTGTAAACCCCTCTTGAATTTAATCTTTTAAAGTACTAGATTCTCGTTGCAATCCTTTTAGCGTTTAAGCTGTTCTTATGGTATTACCTATCTTATGGGATCTTTACTGACAACGCAGCGTTTAAGATTTGACATATTAAGGCACGGATGATACAGTAAGTTTTTATCAAGAGCCAATAGTAAGTACATTGAAGAAGCATAAGGTATGCATGGCAAAAATAAGTCATCTACAATAACGGTAACAAAAAAATGTTTCAATTCAACTCGAGTTAATGTGGGTAGCACAATCTAGAACTATTGATATGGGCCAAGCATAGTATAGCACCCTAGGGAGCCATTAGATGATACCCATTGTCAATGATATGCGGGTTTCAAGTTAGCTTAGGTTTTATTAGCTTTAGAAGCTTAAACACATATTGGTCTACCAAACTTGAAGAGGCAATTTAAGGTATCCTACTTTTTTCATAGAGCCAATAATCTCTAAATTCTGCTATGGGATCGATTTTGCTTACCAGCTCATTGAGGACTTTAATATTATAAAGGTTTTGGACGGGACAATCTAGATAGATATGGTTTCCTCCTAAAGCCATTTAAAAAATAAAATTAGATAGCCATGGTATGCTATGGCTAAACCATATACAAAAAAGAGAATTTAAAATAAAATTTAGTCATTATAAGAAAGTTACCTATCTATAAATGAATGCTCACTTCTTTGCTTTGTATGCATTCCTATATCATCCATCCAATTGTGATCAAACTTTAATAAGTTGTTGTGCGCGCGCCCAAGAAGGTTTCTGAACTAGTTCAATCATTTAATAGTAGCAAAATACATAGTTTTATTTTGTAAGAAGTGAAAAGGTTATATTTATAATAGTAATTGGTGTATAGTTGCAGCTGAGCAGTTAGACATCTGATTGCTTTTATAGTTTAAATGGTTTTGCCAAGTGGTTGTGGTTTAGGTTGATTAATAAGCTTGATGGTTTTAGTGAGTGATTAGTGATTAAATTTTGATACGTTGATTGGTTTTGGTAAGTTGTTGGTTTTTGATTGTTTTAATAAGTTTGGTTTGGTTTTACCAAGTTGTTGGTGGTTGGTTGATCTGGTATGTTCAATGGTTTTAGCTAAGCGGTTTAGTGGTTTATCTATATATAGATAGCTAAAATTGATATTTTAAGTGATAGCAAAGCTAAAGATAAAATGATGAGCAAATGTAGTTATCAAATTGGTTTAAAAGTATTGTGTATCTGTATTTACTTTGGGTTTGCCCTAAAAATAAGGCGTTAAGTTCTGCATTTTTTAGTAGTTTCTAATTGAGTCCAATCTAAGCGCTTACATCTTAGGATATGTTAGCTTGAATATTAATTGTCCATTTATTTTTAAAATTAACCATTTTATTTTATTTTTCTTATAGTGACTTTAAAAACAGTTAAAGTTTTTCCCCCTGATTTATAACTTATCTGTACCAAGTTAGGTTTAAATTGGTTCATAAGTTTGAAAGATGATATGTCACATGAATACACAATTTAATTTTTAAATTTAAAGATGTTTTGGTTAGCAGTTTGGTGGTACTTTTTTTGATCCAATAGGTTTATTTTTTTGGCTAGATAGTTAGTGTTTTTTGGTCAATCTGCTAGATCCAATGGTTCTGAGTAAGTGTAATGCACTGGCTCCTTCCAATGAGCCATGAATGAGTTGGGAAACAGGATCCATGTTAAAGACCATAAGGCTGACAGGATTCCTGATACCACTCTCCTGGTGCGCGTGCTACAAGATTGGACAAGCACCCCCTGGAAGACAGTTGCAAGTATACTCAACCCCAGCAACATGCCTTGACTCCAAGACAAGGTATAGAGGGAGGCAATAGCCCTCCCAAGCTGATTCTTTTTTTAGTACTAGATGGTATCCCAAGCTGATTCTCAAAGTACAATTCTTGTTGATTTAAGCCAAACATGGCTGCAGTTAGGCAATATCTTTTAAATAAATCTAAATTATAAATATATGAATTTTAGGTTCTTTTATTTAATATTTAGCCAAGTTGATAGAAAACAGAACTGAGGAGCCTCCAGCTCCCAGTTCCTTCCCTATATACACAGGCTAAAAGCTAAAATAAAATATAATATAAGCTTATGGTGCCAACTTGAATGATGCTTGGTGTAAACTTTACAGCAGGATTGTGGAATCTTTACTCGTTGATTCTGTGCCAGTTCCAATCCTCAATGGTTCTGTGCCAGTTCCATTTCTAATCCCAATCAAACCGTGAAACTCTAAAGCACCCATTTTATTCCATTCTCGATTAGAATCCAAATTGAATCTCGAAACTACCCATTTTTCTCATTTTCCATTTAGTTCCAACTTGGATGCCCATCTTGCTCCTTGGCCTACTCCAAGCTCCAGCCCCTTAGGCATCCTTGCCAGAACCAATGCCCCCTCCTCCTCTATACCTACAGACACAGCCTGCCCTGTCTTACCAAAGATCAGGGCAATGTGATGCTGAGGATAGACCTCAACCATCACAGTAAGTAGTTGGTGGTTTTTTGATTTGATATCTAATTTGGCTTTAGCCTGGTGTGGTAAATTTTGGTTGATCTGATAGAGCTTAATTTTATCTGAATGAGGAGTTGGCACCATTTGGTTGGTACTTACATTCAATTGTTTTGGACAAGTGGTTGTTGGTGTTTGGTTAATTATATATGTACTTTGGCGTTGCCAAGTGGTTTGATGGTATTAGTAAGTTATTAAATTCAATTAAATTTGATTAAGTAATTTGTGAGTTCTAATTGAATTATTAGGTTTAATTGTATTGGGTAAGCAGTTGGTAATTAATCAGTTTGATATGTTCATTGGTAATAAGTAAGCAGTTTGTGCTTTCCTATGATACATAACCTAAATTAATCAGTTCAAATCATTTAGTGGTAAATAAACCTGATAAATGCAGTGTAAATCCACTAGTATATGATAGAATCCTGATTAGAGTGTCAAAGTAGGGGTGATTAAGGTTTTCAGATAATAACTGTGGACCTTTAATAGCACTATATAGTGATTATGATAGCGTATAACTAGCATCCTTTTTACAGAAGTCATCTGAGTTACAACTAACAAAAGTTTACTCTTATATAAAGTGATGAGTGGATTTTCCATTATGTACTAGTGCTTACTATTGTACAAATTTTCTTATTGTTGACTCCTTTAAAGAATGAAGATTATATTAATCTATTCAGTTAAAAAGGTGAATTTATATCAATCTATTTATCACATCAGTCATCAGCAAATGCTGGTTCTCAGATCCAATTCACATACACTAAAAAGTCCACCATTTTTAGAATATGAGATCTCATCATGAAATTAGATGCCTATCCCTCTTTTTATTCATAGCATTAACTTAAAAGAGTATGCCATAGTAACATCTTCCATAAGGCTCTATCTAATTATTGTAGTGGATCTAAAACTGCTGCTCCAACAACACTAACATATTTGCAGTAAAGAGGAATATATAAATCTTAATCAGCGCAGCCACTTTAGAATTCATGCAAGGGTAGAGAAGATTAATAACTTAGATGTCAGTGATAAAAACCCTTGAAGGAGCAGAATGACTTTGATTATAACATGGTGTACACAGTTTATGCATGGCTATCCATACTTCTCAGCTAGATGTGAGAATAAAGAATTTATGAAGGTGTGAAAGGCTGGAAAGCTACTTTTAGGTATCAATATAGTGAAGTTAGGCAATTCCAGTATCTTCTATAGACCAATTTATAAAAATTGACTAATTCAATATAGTCTTGCCATCTTAGTTTAATGTAGGACTGTTGGAGTTTAACGCCCATCAAACTAGCCAAATTTTTCATATACATCCATATCATAGGATCCTAATGTGTCACCAGGGTAGCCCAAGGGGCAGTGGGTGAAGCTACATTACCTGGGCTAGAGGTTAATACCACTAAAGAAACCTGACCTAAGCCATAGAGAATGCATCCAACTTTTGAAAAGGTTAAAGTATCAGATTGAGGGGATTGTTTGTAACTCATTGCATCATTGCACCCTCATATAACTTATAGATATCAAAAAATTTATTAATATAATAAATTTTATTGTTAATTAATATATTTTTATTAGTTCCCATATATAATTTATCCCAGATACCTTGCTAGGCCAGAATTCTAGATAAAGTGTAACCTTAAAGCCATCAGCAAATTCATGTGTTAAATAACTAGTTGTAACAGCGTGATAAAATTAATGATCCTTTTAGGAAACTTATTAGTTACACCTGAAAAACTATCTATTGCTATGGGTAATAAACAAGCCAAGGATCTGCCCAAACCAGTAAAACAGGTTCTGTCACTCAATGGATAACTTCAGGTCATGGTGGTGTCCCCTGACCCAGAGAGATTAGAGTTTCAGCTTTCAAACGATATTCCCATTCCTGATGTCAACCCAGAAGCTTATCAGATACAGAATACCAATGTGTTAGCCACCAAGAAACATCTGATTAAAGGAGTACATTATCATGAAGATGAAGATCAAGTCAATCCAAAGAATCAGCAGTGTACCTTTCTTTAAGAGATCTTTATGCATCTTCCAGTTTATCTACTGCAAAAGAGGGTCAGGGACAGACCATTAACTACAGCATCTTTTGCACCCCACAATGTCCATTTTTACAAATTGTAGGTGTAATGGGTGTAAAGACCGCTATTATAGTCCTAAAACTGCAGGATCAGTAAATATCCAGAATATAAGAAACACAATTTCATAATGAACATGGCCAGAGTTAAAGGGCTAAAAACAGGATATAAACTCAAGATGATTTTATATTGATTTGAGGGAAGCCTAAATACCTGGGTTGTTGTTGGGATTTTTGACCATATTCCCAGCCTGCTAGATTACCTGGTATTGCTAGGGGAAAAATTCCCTAAGGCAAAGTGAATTGGAAATCGGTTGACCCAAATTCTGGAGGAACTACATTTGGGGGATTTTAGGATAATTGTCTGGTTGTATCCATTGGGGATTGATCCAGATGAATACCTAATATCTCATCGGGCAGAGCGGCTGACGAAATAAGGGCATCTGATAGTAATTAACTATTAGGTGTACCAATTGGGATTGGTCAGGTTTCATCACCAACTGATTGAGAATGTTTAATGAGTTGTGAGGCAAGTGATGCCACCTGCAACTAGCAAATCGATTAGTTAGTGAAGTGACCTGCCATAATGGGTAAAAAGTCCCATTATCTAAGCAGGTTGTTAGCCAATTATGGATGATTCTATTGGATCAAGAGGAAAATGTTAAGGATACATTTCTGACTCTTTCCGTTTGAGGTCTCAAGGATGTCTAATGTCAGAATCCTAGTCAGGATGGGGAATACCATCGCTGCTGAGATGAGGAAGGGTGATTCAATGGCAATGGCTGCCATTTTATTGAAGAGGTGTCAACTGAGGGTTAGATAGCTGAATACCCTATAAATTCCCTAGAATTCACTATAATAAAACACACACAGATTGACACACATTTACAGTTGGATAAGAATTAATATAGAATATTATTAGTTTGACTGTAGATTTGGTAATAGTTAGACTATCAGCATCTAGCGTGAAGATTCCATCTCAAGGATATTATTGCAGAAGGCAATAATTGATAGACTCTCAGAGAAGAGTAGAGATCCAAGCGGTGATCTAGAGATGAAAGGAACCTTGGCTAAGGGATTGCTACTGACTGTGTGTTGGGCTTAAGGAGACTGTCATCAGAGGATCTTAATGAAGATTGAGTGGACAAGATTATAGGGAACAAATCCCTAAGAGTGCGATATTCAGTATTATCAGAAATACCAGCCAAAGCGTTGGGCCTGAAGATAATTCTAACTCAACTACAGATAATAGTCATCATACTATTATCAGATTATATATATTCTTACAACACGAGGTGCACGAGGAAACCAAACCTGTGCAGTAGAAAGATTACTAGGGTTGACCTCTGAAATTAACTCCTAAGAGTAAAATTTTTACAGTTGTCAAGAAAATCATTCTGTGCATGGGCAGAAGTAATACTGAGATTGTAAACTCACTTGCAAATATCTAGTATAGGAAGTTAATTTTGCAAGCTAAATGCAATCAAATGGCCCAATATTATTTAACCAAAGTGAGGCTTCACTATGTTCACAAAAAGGTAATCACTCTTTTCAAATCATGATAAAATTACAAACGCTATAACAGGCGTAAACCTGATCATGATAGTAGGTGTACATTACCAAGCCATGTTAATCATTTAGATCTCCAGTCTGAACACCATACCAAAGTCATTGACTTTTTTAATCTCCTCATTATCCTTTGGCCTGGATAAATGTGAGGTAATATCCAGTAATCATTGGCTTATTAAAAAATTCTAACAACAAATCTCTCATTTAACTTATGAAAATTTACATGGCCATACAAGATCAAGTCACTACCCATTAAAGTAATATGACTATCAAGGGACAAAATTTAATTATATCAAGCCACCATTAATACTGGAAGTCAACTTCAGAATATTAAAATTACATTGAATCAACACCTTTTGGAAGCAGAAGAGGCCCTTCAGAAACCACTATTCCATCAGAAGGATGGCAGGGCCCTCTGGGACCCCTAGGGCCTTCAGAAATCATATAACTGATGATCCTCATGGACTTCTTGAACTACAAGTACCTTTTTGGACATATGGTTCCTAGAAGCCCCAGGACCACTTAGGCCACCTGCCCCTCTAGCCCACCAGGACCTCCTAGAATCTCTGCAACATTTAATATGATTCCTGATAATAAATCTCTCCCCTGTTGGGAGACTTTCATAAAGAGAATCTTAAAACATGAGCGAAAAAGTTTGTCATTGCAAAGGGATGTGGTGTGGACAAGTTTGGGAACACTTAATAACAATTTAATGTTGGGGGCCTTTGCCAAAGTCATTAATTAATTAGGTTAATTGTGTGCTGTACTATCACTTATAAACAATGGATTAAGGAGCAACAATTTTTGATGCAGAATGAGATCCAAAACTAAAAAAAATCTCCCAAAAAATTAGCCCTACTGCGGTATCAAAACATTATGCTATCTAATAGAATGATATTAGTGCCTTATGACAGCAAGTCAACTAAATTGGAGTTTCCTACTTTCCTGAAACTTTATCCTCAGAGAAAGGTGCTAATAAACCCCATGTACTCATGCGCTGTCCATGCAGATGACTGCTCCAACTGTGACACCTTCTAAGCCCAAATTCAAAGCAAAGTCTAAACCAGGAAAAGGAAGTATTACCCCTTCTTTTTTATATCCACAAAAGCACAATGGAAGAGGTAACCAATCAGAAGAAGGTTAAGCACCTGCCAATTGTCTTAGTCAGATGACACAGGAAATTTTAATAGAATTATATTCTTGCAAACTTACTCTTTCCACTCAGTGTAACTTTCTGAGCAAATTACATAATTAACAAGAAAATAACTTTTGATTGCCAGTTGTAGTTTCGCTCTGATGTCCTCAGATTCTCCACCAGCTGCTCCAGTGTGGGGCAGTGGCAAAAGTCCCTCCACTGTTTTCCGTCTAGCAGGAAAATGCACTCAGACTGGCTCACCCAGTCATTCCTAACCCATGGACAATTTGTTCCTCTGAAGGATCTTGACAACCTCGCTCATACCCAAGTGGTACCTCGCTGCCCCCTGGTGCTCCCCCAGAGCAACATTTGCTTCAGCCTAAGGGTTGACTATGGGAAAATCTTCCCATACCATGACAAAGCCATTATTGAAATGGCACAGGCAGTGATGAAACCCGCCAGATTTATAGATTTCCTCCCCTAAAAGAGGTAATTCAACCTTGGCTTCACCTGTGAAGCCAATGCTGCCACTGCAGCAACTGTGCCCCTGGTATTCCAGGGCACCCCTCTTTTCACAATTCAGACCCAGCTCCCAGTGGACACCACTTTGGTGGTCCAGTTTGCTGGTTTGCCCACCCACCTCCCCCTGCAGTGTTCCACCAGGAGCTGATGGATGGTTTGGCAGCCTATGGATCCAACCCCATCTTACAGTTTATGGTCCCAAATGGGGCCACATGACTTGCTGGGCCTTGGGCGTATGCCACAATCAGCCCTGAATTTAGTAAATTGCCATGTTGATTCCACCTCATGCCATTATTCCTTCAGCCCCTGACAATCCGTTTTGGGCCTGCGTTGAGGGTGAGTGGATGATCTGTCCATCCTGTTTTGAATTGGACCACTTGAAATGCAAGTGCCCCTCCTTAGCCACTTCTGACAGATCGGATTACTCATCTGCCAACCTCCAATATGACGCTCACCCTGTACAAGTTCCAGCATGAGGTATGATCCTACCTCCCCTCCTCCAAAATCTGAGGCTGTAGCTGCACCTGCAGCCTCCAATCAACCTCCTCCTCGCCCCAGTGCCACACATGATTCCTCCAATCAAGCATTGGCTTGGACCTCAGTTTGATCCCATGCTTCCTCCAACAAATCAACCAAACCTCAACCATATGTCAATTCCCCAATTTAATTCAACCTGAACCCATGGGAATTATTGGCTGAAATCAATGAATCAGGTAAGATCATTGAAGAACCATCTCTGTAAATCAAGTGTTTTGTTAATGCAGAATGGGACGCCAAATACCCCCCTCATCAATATGCCCCATAGCCAAATGGCAAATCATTTTGCAGTGACCACCAGCTTGCAGTCAAAGCAGCTGCAACACTAGATTGTCATCTTCTCCGCAAAGCTGTCACTAAATCAGTGGTGATGCTCACAAGAGGTATTCATCCTCCTGTTATCTCCTCAACCCTCACCCCAAAAAGTAAATTCACAATGAATCAGTTACACAAAAATGGCAACAAAACTATCCATAACGTGGTAAAGGTGGCGCGGAATCCTAAAGCTAAGATTACCTGAACCAATCTCGCCACATTCATTAAACTTTCGGATGCCTGCATTAAAGCTGAAAAAGCTTTAGCCAAATATATCAGTGCCATTTTCCTAGCTGGCAATTTCCATGAAATACCAATCATTAGCAATATTGAACCACATGCCACTGATGCCCCAACAACTTTACTGTCCACCTTGACATGTACCCTACTCTGGGAGGAGGAAGCTGCAGCCAAAGATGAGCCCCCTAATCCCCCCTTCCCTTCCACCATGGAGAGATAAGCAGTTTCCGCTGCCCACCTGGTTGGTTGTTTTGTTTGAAGTGTTTCATTCAATCTGCTCATTTGGGCGTTTTGTCTGAACCAATTAGTTATGTTATTTTTAGTTTTAATTTTTAGTTTTGATAATGTCTGTCCACTGGTTGGCTTACCTCAAATAAATATATTCTTGCAAACTTACAATCGAATCTAGATTCCTGACTAAAGAGTTTAGCAGCTATCAGACCTTGTCCAACCAGAATTATGAGCTTTTGGTAAGTATGAAGAGAGAAAACATTTGTTAAAAACTGCTACTTATCAATATCAAGTGATGCAAATATGTGTGGCTTAAAAAATATCTGATGTCAATGATACTACTTACACATTGTCTGACCTTTTGGAAATACCTAATATAGCTCCATATCAAGTGGCACCCTTAATATTTGCTAGCTAACTGGACATATAATATGCCAATAATTAAGCCCTAAAAGTTCATTAAGTATGACCGCCCATCTACCATTGACACCTGGCCCTATATTCATGAAATAAGAAAGGACAAAAGAAAAAAGAAGCTGATTCCACGTTGCACTTTCTGCCAGGTTAAATTTTCATACCGCCAAGGACTGTTACAAGCGCCATGTAGATATGCAGAAAAAGACAGAACAACATGAGTCGTGAGGCACTCCATGTTAGCCAGCTTACTAAGCTTAACACTTTACAATACATGCTTGTAAATCTGTTCCCATTTAGAGCCCTACTAATGTTAAGAATGATAATTTAGGTCATTTAATAAAACTTAGATTTCTTATACTCTTATCCTATTCTCCAAATCATTACTTATGCTGTAACTTATGGCTTAAATTTACTGTCAGACATTGGGATACTAATAGAGATTATATTGACTCTACTTCCCAAGAAATTCTCTTGGTGATAAAAAATTGATGAAGGAGTCATTTCCACACCAAAACATTTTTTTGTCAGAATATTCATCTATCCTGACATGAAGACTTCTGGTTTAAATGTATAACCACCAATATCCTCTTGGAACCATCTTTTGCTAGCAGACCATCAGCAGTTGATAAAAGTTCCTGTACAAAGAGAGCCTACAAGTCCACCTTATCAAAAACAATCCTGATTTCCTATAAATATTTAAAGTTTTATGTAAAATAAACATCACCTGTTTTTTCTTATAATCTTTTAATTTACTTTTGTTATTTGAAAATTCAATATCTAAATGTTGAAAAATATCTTGCCATCTGGAATTACAGCTTTGAGCCTTTTTATCTTGATTCCTCAGCCAGTTGACTACTTTCCCATTGACTTGAGATATATCAAACTTGGCCAATTAACTATTTTCCTGTGTCCTGAGAGTTACAATATCATTACAATTTTAAGGTGGAAGTATGTGCCTACAAAATTAGGATAATGGTTATTAATAGTTACAGGATTACCTGTTTATGTCATTTCAACCTGTCTGATCAACTGGATTAATTTTATTTCAGACTGCAACACATCACATAATTTGAACTGTTGGCCTCATAGCACCCAATCTAACAAAAATATTTCTCCTTACCCATTAGGTTTTGGAAACTAACCTCACAGCACCTGAAAACACTATGAAAAACAAAGTTAAAATTTGGTGTTAGGTATTCAAATTTTGAACTGAAAATTTGAGGAATGTAAACTACCCTAGTAATTTTATATTTTCTGGGGCCAAAAATGATTAAATTGGTCCTAAGGCTGATAGGGGTGGTGCGAATCCATATAATAAATATATTTGTCAGAGAGCTCTAAAATGGTTGATCAGCTATATAATCAGATTTTAGACTTGAGTAAAATTACACCCATGAGTGCTACTTAGAAAAGACAATCCCCTTTATGCTCTATGTCTAATTAACATCCCATAAGGTTTCAAGTTCTTTTGGACACCAAAATAAATGTTAAAATACCATGGGCATCTTCTCAAGATATGATGGGTGATAACCTTCTCATGAGGAGGCGCTAATATGCCTGAGGCTAATTGACACAGCATAATTGGGTTTGCTTAGTGCACATCTGGGAAACCAACTTTCAAAAGCCGCGTCTTAGCTGTAAGACCCATATAGCATATGTATGGGTGATACCCATAAATGAGGTGATAACTATTTAAAATTCTGGATTTCTAGAGGGACTTTAAGTTAGAGAAGTTGCTAGTTATAGCCACTATACAACCAAGAAATGGAGAAGATTTAACCTAAGAACAGCGTGAATCAGTTAAAATCTAATGAATGAGTATGCCAATTTATTTTCTGAAAGGCCTTATAGCTTTAGTAAATGAAGAATTTATGCATCAAGTTTAAAATTTCAAATCTTTGTGGATTAGATTGAAGCTCTATCAGATGTTAAAGTGGAGGAGGAACAAGTTGCAGATGGTATAAAACAGCTTTTAGATGCTGACCAGTAGAAACAGTACCAAAGCTTTTGGAAATAACACCTATGACTATTTTGAAAAAAGATATGAGGTACCAAGTAGTTATGGTTACCCAAAAATAAACAATATTATTAAAAACAGCTATATATTGCTAATATGACTTCATCATGTTAATGTCCAACTCCCACTATTTCTTTGCCATAGATTTTGTCAAGGGTATAAGAAAATTGAAGTAAATATAAGATAGGGCTATTCATGCATTGATTGCAAAGAAAGGGATGAAAAACTATCTCATGTGCTACAAGGATTTTGTTGCACCCCAGCCACCTTCTAACAAGCCATGGATAATGTTTGGGGAACTGAAGTTGTTATGAATCCTGTTCTACCTGTATAATAACACCATATTTACTTAAACCTTTAGAGCTTATCTAGAGCACATTTAAGAAATTTTAATAATTAAATAAAACTTTTGATAAATTTACTCCTGCAAAGTATTTATTCTTCTAGTGAAAAATCAATTTTCTGGGGCATCAAGTGATCTAAGATGGAATCAACCCAATGGAAGATAAGTCAAACTATATAAAAAATTGGCACCGCAGAGCCCAAGAAATATACAGATATTCCTGAGTATGATTATTACTACCACCAATTTACCCCCCCCCCCCACTTTGACAAACTGGCTGAACATTTAGTTCAACTTCTTCATAAGAATGTGCCTTCTCAATGGGATACTGTCCAACAACATTATTAGATGCTCTTAGTAACTCTCTGATGACACATTCAGTTTTTTTATTAAAAGTATGCCCAACCCTTCTGTTACTCACTAATTCAAGTGAGTTTTCATTAGGGACAATACTATCTAAGCAAGATAAAACTCAAGTTGATCATCCTTTTGCATATATTAGTAAGGTACACAGTAAAGTTGAAAGAAATTTATATTGCCTGGGACTCAAATACTTTGCAGTCATTATAATTTAAAACAATTTTGCCCATCTTTCTATTAGGCACATTTTTTACATTTAAAAATAGTCATGTTTTGTTACACTAGGTAAGGCAAATGAAGTAAAACAACGGTAAGCTAGCAATATGGGTCTTTAGTTGCAAGTGTATGTCTTTACTATCATACATTGACCAAGAGCAAGCCATCATAACTTCAATATATAATCTATAATGGTCAATTTAACGCTTTTGGTGGTATAAGTAACATCATACAATATTATGGGAAGACCTGAACTTTGGCCTTTGGAAATACTGGAAGCGCATAACAAGCTCAAGCAAGGGTTCATCAGACTAAAATTTAGAATGTTCCTCTATATAAGAAGGTAAAAACTTTTGGCTATTTTACATTTAGACCAAATAACTGAACAAATTTTACTTGGAGGGACATGCAAAGGTGGGCCAGGGGGAATAAAGAAGATTCATCACTAGTGAGCACTTGGTTTATTGGGAGGGGATGTTCTAGTGATCAAAATGTGATAAAGTACTACCTTACTTGCATATCTCATGGATGAATTAATCTAAATTTCAGCACCAGTTCATTATGCTATTGGGATGCTTCAAAGTCATAAGTATTAAATTGGTGATCCCCATGCCAAAGGAACCCATAGTTATCAGTTTGTTCTGCTGGTGATTGATCATCTTATGAATTGAATCAAAGCAAGTTTGGTCCTGACGGAAACTTCAAGGACAATGGCTTTATTCTTGCATTACCATGTATTTACACAACATGGGAGTTCCCAAGTCCTCCTCTTTAGATGATAGGTAAACTTCACCTTGCAGGCGGTGCAAGAACTAGCTACCCTATATAACACATTGCAGGAATTTTCTGCCCCTATAATCCTCCAATGGGACACTCATAAATCTAACAGTATGATAACCTTAATCTTAAAAAAATGGTCACATCTGACTTGATGAAATTAAACTTTTATCTAACCTGTGCGTCATTACAAATCAGATTAGTTTTTAGTAGTGATACAATGTTCCATTTGAGGCAATAAATGTTTGAGAACCTAGTCAATCCACTAGTGTACAGCCCTTGCTGGGGGTGGCTACTCTTGAGATGGCTGAACTTATGATGTAAGCCATTTCTGACTAGATCATCCAACTACAGGCCTGAGCAATGGGATCTATTTACAATACTACCAGCCAAAAGACTTTTCAAATGAGTCAGCGTTGTCTAGTCTTACCCAAGTTACATATTGAAATTGGTGAAATTCTACCACAATTGGCATAAAGGGCGTAGACATATGTTAGCCACTACTTGGTTATGTCCATACAATGTAATGCACTGGATAAGCGCTGAGTATTCTATTGCCTATGCTAAATCTAAAATATTTGTAAATCAGGCACATGCATGTTTTCTTCAGGCCATACCACCTTACAACAGGATCTTAAAGGGGATGTTGTCATAGTTCAGCACCCATTCAAACTAGCCAAATATATATCAAACATAACCAAATCACATGATCTTAACAAGTCACCAGGGGTAGACCCAAGGGCGGTGGACAAAAACACTATACCTGGGCCAGGGGTCATCTCATAAATTGAAACTTGACTAAAGTTAAAGATTATGCATTTGGTTTGTGACAAGGCAAAAGATCCTGGATAAAAGGGTTGCTAGCAAACTTTGCATTGTTACGCCCTCACAGAACTTAAATTATCAAAAAAATCAAATTAATAATTTAGGCTTTTTATTAATAAATGTAAAATAGCTAATCATCAATTTCTGATCTATAATTTTAATTAGATACCTCATCAGTCTGGAATTTAATATAAAAACGTAACTCCAAAACCTTGGCAAAGTCATGCATTAAATATTTAGTTGTAGAAACCTGACAAAGGTTTAATAAGCAACATTAACTTTCCATGAACTGATATATAATTGTGCAGTATAGAGCTTCAATATTAGCAAATTTAGCATTGGCAACAAACTAAGGTTGGAGAAGATAAGATAAAGCTTATTTCCATATAAAATTTCACATGTGATCAATAATATGATATAAATTAAACTAAATTAATGTTGCTAAAATTTCTGGGTTAGGCACGTGAATCTTAAAAAATATTCAAGGTGGGTCAACCTTGGGAAAATATACCACAACGAAAATTTTTCTATCCAGTACAGGTTTCAAACTCAAAACCTGAACTAGAGTGGAAGCAGTTTTACCTGCCAGGCTAACCACCCTTTAGGCACGTGAATCTTAAAACTTCTATTTGTTTCATTAATTTATATAAAGATTAGGATATTTGATGACAAATGGCTAGTATAGACAACACTGTTAAATTTACATCCTCTTTGTTAAAACAGCACTCATGATACAGGTAATTTTATTACACCTTTTTTCAAATTTTTTTGGGCCAGATCTAGATAAAAAGATGGCCTCAGAAATTTAGTACCATTAGAAAAGACTGCTCACTGGGCACACAGAGGTCTATATTATGTAAATGGGTATATCAATAACATTTACAACTTAATTAATTTCTTTTACCAAATTACCCTTAAAAAATAACTTTACCATTTTTATATATACATAAAACTAGAAATTTTAGGAAGAGAGAAAAGTAGCATAAGAGAGGATGACAATTAATGTTGTTAAATGTGTTACAGTTTAGCTTATGGGTCATAAAGGTGCTATGCGTCAGTTTTAGCACAAAATGAATATATTGTTCATCAAATAAGAAGTGACTTTACATAAGCTCCATTTTAGTACCTCATTATGTCAAGGAAAGACTTGGTTTTCTTCATGGGTACGCCAAGATCCACAAGGGCAGCCATGGTCCTTAAGGCACCTCTGGGTTCAAAGAGCTATGAGTGATATTATTAGAGGAGGTTTGGAAAAGTCCCAACTTATGGAATTGTTCTCATATGTCTTTTTAACTTGTTAAAATAACCAAAACAAGTTGATTTTTAGATTAGTAAGGATTTATTATAACTAAATAGAACTAGGTAAAAGAAAATAACCCAACACCCAACCACTAGCAAGGTTCTGGGTCTTACGTTGTGGGGGAGCTACTAAGATAAAATAAGGTAGTAGGTTTGATTTCAGATATTATATCTGAATACTACAAATCCAAATGCCAATTTCACCTTGATAGTAATGAGTGATGTTCCAACCTATTCTTGGACCGTTTTCTAAAATCTTGGATGTCTAAATTCACTTTTTTGATTTTAGAAGGGTGTGTCAAATTTAATCACTGTTTTTGACCCTTTTTCTTCGACTTTTTGCTTAATTTAGCATGCTAGGTAGATTCCCCACTCAGATTGACTTCTGGTTAAGCCCACTATTGGGGCAGGGAAGGAAGACCACGGTGGACAGCTTGATCCTTCCAATGTCTTTACAAAAATTGGTTTATTTTTTAAAAATAAAACTTGCAGATTTTGACACTTGGTTGGGTTTGGGTTGAGGGGTAGATGGGGAAAAGGTGTGTGGCAAGTATGAAAGGACAGAAGATACCCATCTTTCATCCAGGGCGTGCCCTAGGTCAGAAATTTGAGTGAGGGGCAGGGCATTAGAGTTTGAACCCTTTTTAGTTCTAAATGGATACACACCCCTATCCAGCTTAATGGATGGCACCTAAGGCCTTACATTACCCTTTCCTTGACAGGCAGAGCTCACAATTCCTTCTGGGCTTTTGCAAGGGCATAGTTCTTGTGAGGAGTGAGGAGTTTGATAGCAGCTAGGGTAGTGGTCTTAGGTAAAACAGGCATGGGCGCATGGGATTTTTTTGTGGAACTAGTGTAATTCCGAACAACTGGTACAGTTTCTTTGGTAAGACACAGTTGTTTTCATATGCTGGGCATCCCTTCCATGACACCAGGTAATGCCTTGGCGTTTAACCCGCTTTGAATCCAAAATCTTCTTTACATCAAACTCTGGGGCACCCTCCACCATAATTAGCTCAACCTACACCGGTTTCTTTCCCTTATAAAGGAGTGAGCGAGGAGGCATGGAAAATGGCATGAATCTCCCAATGAGAGGTCATTTCAAGGTTAAAAGAACCATTGTTCAGGACCTTGGTTATAGGAAATGATCCTGCCCTCTTGCACAATAACTTCTGGCATGGTACCTTGAGGTGCAGATTCTTAATGTCCACCATTACCAATTCCCCTTCTTGATAGTTAGGGGCCTTGCACTGCTTCTTACCTACAAACCATTTGGCGTCATCAATAGATTTAAACAGCTGGCTTTGGACCTGTTGATGCAACTTTAGGATGTAAATGACAAAAAGATCTGAAGCAGGGATGTCACTACGCGCTTGAGGCCCAATGCTTAACGCAGGGTTGTATCCCAAATTAGCAAACATAGGTGATACCCCTGTTAATGCATGTGGAGAGTTATTGTATGCAAATTAAGCTAAGGGTTCAGCTACTCAGATGTACTGGGAAGCAGTGGAATAGCGCAGGAAGTATTGCTTAACTGACTGGTGGTCCGTTCCATTTATCTGTTGCATTAGGGTGAAACACTAATGACCAGCAGAGTTTAATCTTTAATGTTTTGCACAGAAGCCCCAAAATTTTTAGGTGAACTGTAAAACTCTGTCGCTTATCACCTCTTGTGGTACTTTGAACATAGTGAAAACATGGAATACAAATAACTAAGCCATGTCCTTGGGTGTGGTTTTCATCAAACAAGAATGAATTGAGCATATTATATAAACCTGTTTACAACCACCATGATCACGTCAAAGCCCAGGGATGTAGGCAGACCAACCATGAAGTCCACCAATACCAACATCCAAAGTCCTGCCGCCTGTTAAAGTTGGTGCAATAATCTGTTCCACTCATTCTATATGGCGTTGATCATGCAAAGACAAGGTAGCATTTCACTTAGGCGATCATGTCCTTTGTTAGACCATTCAAGTAATATGCTCCTTTATCTAGTTGATGCACTTCTTGATGCCAGGGCTCCCCATGGTTGACAGATCATGATGTCCCCTAATTCATGAGCATATAATATCATTTACTCATATTTGATTGTGGAAGTAAATCACTATATCCTTTTGCAAGTACCATCTGGAGGAAATTTTTCCTGTTAGTGTCTTATCCATTAGGGCTTGTCCTTCTGTGTTTTCTTATTTAGCGTTCAGTATGGAATATAAAAGGAACCATTTGTTGAAAGTTGGGGTGTTTCATGGCTATGAGGCTGAGCGAGGGCTTTAAAGTTGGTGTTTGGTTTGAATGTGGACTTAATGGCAGAATGTTGTATTTTAAGGGGTTTTGATAAGAGGTGATGACAACCGCCTCCATCAGAAATTCCATCAAGATTTTTTTAAGTAGGGTCATTATTACCAGTTCTACATCTTCCATGAGATTATATCTGACAGACAGGCTTTGGATCAGGATATCTGGTAATCTTAATCCAGTCATTGAACAAACTTGTACCTAAAATTGAAGTTGAGGAGGTCATGGTTAGTCCTAGTTTGATGATGCACCAATTTATTGGTTTGCAGTAATATATATCAGTGACTAGTGGTCTGTGCGCACTTTACAGTAAAATTCTATTCCTGTAGAAAATATTGTCAGTGCATCATTGACCAGGTGATGGTGGCCAGTTCCTTATTGTAGATCACCCATGAGCATTCAGCGCTGGTGAATTCCATCAAAAATAAGATAAAAGGTTTGCGACCATCATGATTCTTAGCAGAACCGCCCCTACAGCTGTTCAAGAGGCACTAATTGCTATATGAATGATTAGTTTTGTATGCATGGCGCAAGGCAGGAGCAGTGGTAAAAGCTTTTTATGGCTTCAAAGCCCACTGACATTCTTCTTATCAGATGAATAGTGCGTTCTTGCCCATTAAGTGGCGTAGGGGGGTGGACAGTTCTGGGATTTCCAAAAAAATTTTTCAGGAATGTGAAAAAACATAGGAAACTGTAGAGCTGTTTCTAGGTGGTTGGGATTGACCACGCCCTTATTTTTTTATAATTTTGAGAGATGGCGTGTCCATCTTTGAGTATTAGGTTCTCAAGGATTTCATCTTTGCCTTTAAAATTTGTATTGGAGGACTTCACATGTAACCATTCTCTATAAGATGGCAGCCCCTGCTCTCAAGTTCTTTTTTGTGTTGTTCTAGCTGAGGATGTGAACCAAAACGTCATCAATGTACACAACTGCATAAGTGAAGTGAAGATCTCCTAACATGTGGTCAATGGCCCTTTGGAACATGGCAGGAGAATTTTAATAGTGAATGACATGACCCTAAACTGTTATATGCCATGACATGTTTAAATGGCTGCTAGCCATTTTTGCCCTTCCTTAACCCAGATCTGGTGGAATGCATTTACTAGGTCCAGCTTTGAGAATACCTTGGATTTTGCAAGTGCTTGTGAGATTTTGGCCTTAAGTAAAAGATGGTAAGGGTTAGGAATAGAAGTCTTGAAGTGGCCATAGTACATGCATGGCCGCAGGGTACCATTTGGTTTCTAGGCAAACACCACTAGAGATGATACCAGCGACGTTTTCTTAGAAGCTCCTTGGATAGCATATCTTCAATACAGGTTTTTAGGGATTGGTACTTGGTCACAGTGAAGAAGTAAAGTGGGAAATTGATCATAAGAGGTCCACTGTCAAATGAGAGTTTATATCATTCTTGGAGTGGGGTGGCAGATGTTTAACCTTATCTATGTTAAAGATCTCTATGTAGGGAAAATATTTGGGCATCATGGGAAATTTGCTATTATTTTAAAGAGGTTTAGTACTCCATATAGTTTTCATAGAGTTTCCTTTTTCCAGAGTGGGGAGCAGAGGTATCTCGCCCAAATGGTATAAGGATGTGAAGGTGATAATATTCTTCTCTAGGTTAATGGTTACCACCTGTTGACACCACCAACCTACACCAAGGATCATGGGGTAGAGTAGGTTGGGAATCTCCAAGAGATTGGCATGGAAGCAATGTCCGTGGGCCAAGAAGTGCAATGGTTCATGAAAGGTCAGTTTGATCATTGGTACCCACAAGGCCCCATGACTGAGGCCCTGGTAGTAGCTGTCAGGTCAAAGGCCTGGGCCACCTTGATATTAATGATTTTTCCAGAAGCGCTGGTGTCCACCAAAGTGTTAACTGCAGCGCGTCTCTAACCAACTGTGATATTTACAGTGAACAAAAAGTAGACATGATCAGATTAAAAAGGTCATTCATAGCGCATATGCCAACATTGGTACTACACTTGCAACTAATTTGTTATGGGCCTGAGTTCTGGTCAGGAATTGTGAGGGCATTGGTGCTGCTTGAGCGTAAGATGATGGTGCCAAAGTAGGGTCAATGGTTGTAATAATGGACATATGTGATTGAAGTCTTCAGTTGCTGGAATTCTGTGGCATTATTCTTTGATCTGTCCGTTGTCTTGAGTTGATATGGGAAATACCTTTGGGGCCTCTTGGTTCACAGGGATGAAAAGGGTGCCTGGGGGTCTGTTTGTTACATTTCCTATAAGATTTATAAGTTGGGGGCCTTGAGAGTTATGCTATACCACCAAGATCCCAGGGTATACCACCTTTTATTTAAGAAGTCACTTGATTGTGGCGACAGCTGTCCTTTCTTTGTGGGGTCAGGGAGGGGTAATAAGGTTGTGGGAGGGGGATGACAACTCATCAACTCCGCTATTCTGGGGCATGGTAGGGATGTAGAGGGCAAGAGCTATCATTTTCTGAAGCATGTGTGGAGATAACCAGACGATTCTCTATCAACATATTGGGCTTAGCTGCGCCACCAGCTAACTGATCTTGTTCCAAATCTCCATTGTCCTCTGTTTCTTACTAGTTGTCAAACAACATAAGCACACCGTTCTTGGAGGCAGTCAAGGCTGGTTTGTTAGGGCAATGGTATAGTTTATGCGGTTTTTGGTTTTTTGTTTCCTCTGGATCTGGAATGGGCTTTGATCTGTTGAGCCAGATTGTAAGCCCCTTCCAGAGTCTGGGGTCCATTATACATGTCATATGAGAGACCGCCCCCTAATTAAGGGAGGCCCTGAAAGTGGCAATGGCAAAATCCTCAGAGAGTTGTAGGAAATTAACTAGCTATTGGAAAGCCTTGATTTGGTTATCTAAACTCTCAGAAAGACCTGGTTGTTGAAATAGTTAAAAAGGGGGTTGAGGTCTTGACGCTGGGGGGCTACCTTTAACAAGACAATTGTTAAAAGTGAGGGAGGGGCCTCCCCAAGGTGAGAGCTCTGATTGAGAGGGTGAAGGACCACTTTTTTGCTTCTCTTTGTAAGGTACCAACTAGTGATCGTGATTGCTGATCTTTAGAGGCCTCCATAAATCCCATTAAGGTAGCTTGAAGTTTAAGTTCATCTGGAACTCCCAGCAACTGGAGGGCCACCTTATCTGAGGGACAGCTAGTAGGTCCTATTACCATCACATTGCAGGCTTAGGCGTTTGAGGGGGATGATCAGTTATACTTCCCAGGCAAGAAGTACTCGTTTAATGGCTTAAATCAATGCTACTTATGATCAACACATCAGGACGAAACACATGAGCCCATATAAACTTCTTTTGGCTGTAGACAAACCCAAGTTCAATAGGGCTTGAGCCATTGACATACCCACACCGTTGAGTGGCTGGGATATTATGTCAGACTTCTGATGTGATAAAGAGGAACTAGGCTTCCAACAAGGTACTCCAATACCCATAATAGAATTAATAGTCCGTACAGCATTGCCTTTCCGATTATTATTGAATAGGATTCACTTGGGACAGGTGAGGAAAATATTGATCTATAAAAATCAGCCAAATTTTAACCAATAAATTTAGAATGGGCAGTAATCTTGATCACGCCTCATACATTGAGGTGAGGCTGGTTGGGTTGAATGGGGTAGCTGTTTAGACCATCTGGGGTGAGATTGGAATTAAAACTGGGGTTGCTCTGGACCCACAACTGATACTAAGAGAAAATGCTGTATTGGTGATTCAAATCTGCTAGAATTTTTCCACATTCTAATCTGCCATGCTACTTTCTTTGGGTTTATCATAGTTATGACTGATTTAATTATAGGTTTATATGTTCAATATGGTGTGAGAATCAGTATGCAAATACTCTTTGTCAAATGGTTGTTGTAAAATCTCTATAATATGGTTTCCTTGATTCTCCCATGGAGGGAATCTGACACTGAGAAAACCAAGAAGAAGGCAACTGCCCTTACAGAGATCAACAAGCGAGGACCCTTCATACTTTTTAGCGATTTCTTTAAGAGGGCAGATTCTTTATAGTCTAATAAAAATTTAAAAGTTTCTCTGGGGTGAAAACTATTTATTTATTAAAGAATATTACAAAAATCATGAATTCTAACAGAGTCATAGGGCTGGGGTTTTCATGCTTATAAGGGGAGGAGGGGGGTGGTCTAAGAACTAATTAAACTGGATGAACAAATGTTCTTAAGGAGTCCAAGAACATTGCACAAGGTCGTTGCTCAGTTTTCTATTCTTTGGCATCCTTGGAAACAATGGATGACTTTTTCAGCAGTTTAACCTGATAATCTTTTCCAGCTTTTGTGAAAAACCAATATTTTTTGTTTTTTTTAAAGTGTTATGTTTGTAAAATTTTTTAATTGTAACATCTGTGAGATAGTTAGTCTGGACGCTCAAGGACTTTTCCAAAGGTTAAGTGCAATGGTTCCGCCCCTTTCAAGGATTTATCTTCAATCTTCTGATTATCTCCTGAAATTCTCAGTATACGCTCTTAATTATAGCAAATAGGCCTTGGAGGAATAAATAATAATAATGGGGAGTTAGGGTTAATATTCAGTATGAGGTAGGGTTGAAATTGGTTTAGGGGGCGGCGGCCAACTATCATTCATCCAGGGTATAATTCAAGTCTGCTAATTTCTAGAAGTAGTGCTTGAGGGACATTCCTCTTCCTTTATTAAAAAAAGATATCTCCCTGTTAATCTAATGGCAGCGGCGGGGACCCTTACAACTTCAATGGATTCAATGACGGTAACCCTGGCAAAAGATTAGAGTCAGATTACTATGTAATAAGCTCTAAACAAAGTGACTGTACTACCGCCTGAAATCAAACAAAGCAAATTTTGAACCCATACAACATCATATTTAACCTAAGCTTCAATGTTAACTCAGATTCTTGAAACTGTAGAATATAGTGAGAAGTTAATTAATTATACTTTTAAAGAAGGTTGCACAAGGAGATGATGAGTCACCTAGGTCTTGTAAGGAGTCAATACTCCACGATGATTTAAGAGGATTTTATTAGACTTTAGTACAATATTTATCATAGTCATGTCAATTAGACTGAAAATTACAAAAGTTAAGTCAATATACACATGATTAAAATAATTTCAGTCTTAAATAATAGCGCACCTGTCAGTTTATGTCATTAAAACTCATGAAGATATTTTAAGTTTTCACCAGACATTGATTATCAAGCCAAGTTTAAACTTCCAGATCTGTTTCAACTGAAGCATTGTGAGCATATTCAGCACTAACTTTGCAATTTTGACGCATCAACCTGTCTGCTTGAGCCATGGAGCTTGAAAATAGCCATTATATTTCTCTCTCAGGGATTCAGTTCTTAGTGGAGTTTATAGAAATTATAGATTTCAACCAGAGTTAAGTCAGCATTATTGAAAACAAAAGCCACTATTAATCTAAGATTAGGAGATAAGGAATGGATTAAGCTAGTGCCTTGTAAAATCAGACCATCCAATATACCCTGGAAATTAAATATAGAAATAAAAAGGGGATCAAACAACTACCTCCCACTGTTTAAGCTGAATAATTACTACCCTTTTATGTCAGTGAAGAAAAATCTTCATCCTGGAGAACAGAATATAATGCTTGTCAACACCAGCATCGATATACAGAACATATCATGCTGAGATATTGTCAGAATGGAGTTAGAGGTCAAGTTTCTTGAGTGATGCAAGGATTCTATAGCTCCAATTACCAAGAAGAGATCAAAGTTTCTCCTAGAAACATTTCAAAGAAACTTGTACAAGCCAATAAGGGCCAAACATTGAACAGAAAGAAGATAAATTGATATGCTGATATAGAATCAGTTCACTTGTTAACAAATTCTATATTGGATTGCAGCAACAACTGCACAAGAATAGTGTGATCTTGATGAGCAATCAGATAGTATAAAGATATTTCAGTACAGGTGTTGGAAAATTACAAGTCTGATGTTTAGAAAATAGTGGTTTGGAGGAAAATACTATGAATATTAGCCAAAGGACCCTGATCAATTCCCAATAGAACCCTGAAAACCAGGGTAACACTTCTAATAATTATTGGGCCAAAAATTCCAGTTTGGGCAGTCAGATTGCACCAAACTGTCAGCCAAATCTGGGAAGGGCATTGGAGGCTCCTCCCCCAGCCTCACCTAATTTGGTACAGTTCACACCTTGGAAAGTGGTCCCTTCTATAGGGTTGGACGGTTCCAACCAAATGCAAAAATTTCCAGCCCATTGATTGGGTCAAATTTATAATAGCATTGCCTAATGGGCTAGTCCTTCCTTTTTCTGACCCTCAATCAGACATTCCGTCCAAATGAGGCAAGTCTGAGAATCCAATAAGTTGATGGCTCATATTACCTAATTGGGACATTCCCAAGCCATCCAAACTTGAGCCTTGATGTTTTAAATTTGCTATCTAATTGATTAAGTGTATTCTCTTTTTACCCCCATGCAGCACCTATAAAATTCTATAAAACTAAACATTTTTGGTATTTATTTATTTATTTTTGTTATTTTCATATAAGTGGTGAGAAAAGCCCTTCAATTGTATTGTTAAATTCAAGGTAAAAGAAGCAACAGCAAGCCTTTCCTCAAACCAAAAATCCAACAACTGGACCCAGCAAATATGAACTATGCAAAGGAGGAGTCAGAAGAAATGATATTGGAACCACATAAATTTCCAGTATAAGCCTTAATGATGGTCCAAGAGCAGAAAAGAGATTAGAACAAAGGAGCTGCAATAGCTTATGGATAAGGGCTGGCAGCTTATGTTAAAGTCCTTGAGCGTCACCCCTGCTATTAGTGCATAAAGAATGGAGCCTATAGGACTGTATGGATTCTAAAAGATTAATTGACTTGACTATAAGGATATACCATTTTCTGCACAAACGATGCCAAAAGTGACTTGAAGGCTCACAATACTTCTTCATGATGGACTTGGTTAACAGATACTTTAAAAATGGAGCTATCGCCGGAATATCAAAAGAAGTGCTTGTTTATTACCATCAAGGATATTTCAAACTAACTCATATGCCATAGGGCTTCTTTAAAACCTTAGCTGTGTTCTAAAAATTATAGTTCAAAAATTTGAAAAATTGAAGATGTTGATTGTGCTCATCTACTTGAATGATATTAATGTATATATAAGAACATTCTAGATTTATTTAAGCACCTGAGAGAAGTTTTCATCAACCAATAGTGAATAATATCAGGTAAAGCTCAAAAAATTGTCTATAAAAATAAAATTAGAGTTCCTTGGACATGTAGTAAACTAAATTGGCATTGAAACAAAAAAAAGATTAGGTCAAAGTTATAGCCAAAATAAGTTTTCTGAATTGCATGGAAGATGACCAAAAGTTTTTTGAAGGGTAGGTTACTACCATCAGTTTGTGTCAGAATTTTCATGAATCTTAAACCTTTTACCCACCTGTTAAACAAAAGAGTACTGCTTACATGAGGACAAGGTTAAAGTAGACGCCTTCAGTAAACTCAGGAAATTATTTTTTGAAGCACCTACTTTGATATTAAGACTTTACAAAGAGACTTTACTTATATAATGATTTCAGCAATGTGGGGATAGGGTCATCTTAGAACTGTTGGATAAATAATACATGGGACATTATATTTAAGTTTCCAAAGTCTTGCCATATAAACATTTTCACAGTAACAAATGTTAGTTTTAGAATGATTCTAGATGTAAGACATGTCTGACCCTATATTTTATGGAGTGCATTTTGATATAATTTCTGACCATGCCTCTTTGAGATGGTTAACTAACGTGAAGTATCTTGAAAGGCTTGGCAAGATGAGAAGCTCAGGTATAACTTTATTACTTTGGTTTCTATAATAAGCTATAATGAAGCAAAAGAACATGAATGGTCTAACGCAATTATCTTTCTTTCACTTTAAATCACACAAGAAAGATATATCTATAAACTATTTAGAACCATAGCAAATGTGATGAAGATGACGAAGAAGTAAAGAAAGTTTTTAAAGAGTATTTTAAGGTAATAAGAATCAAAAATGGCCATTTAGAAAAGTTTAATCAGGATAAATGACTGTCTTATGTGAAGCAAGATAATTTTTGTCTATCAAGTTACAAAGGACGCCACCAAGTTGGCCACTCAGAGCTACAGAAGGCCTATCATCACATGAAGGGAAAAATCTACCTGGAGGCAATTCTAAATGGTATGTCAGGCAATGAAACTTAATGTTGAAAATGTATAATTTAAACTAATCTTAAAGAAGTTAAATTCTGTCTTCCTCTCACACTGCACCTTTTCAAAATATCCATTGATGTTTTATGACCCATTTCTGTAAGCATTCATAAGAAATCAGTTTATTATTTTAAGAATAGACCACTTAACCAGGTGGGTAAAGGTGATTGCTGTCAAGGAGTTTAAAAAAATAGTCACCGCAAGATTCTTATATAACTAAATCATTACCCCCATGGACGTCCACAAGTGTTGCTTCCCAATAATGGACGAAACTTTTCATATCAACGTGTTGAAACGACCAATGGAACTAGTGATAGTCAAACATCAGTTTACTATGCCTATATTCCCTTAAGCAAAAAATAATGGAACAATCTATCAGTACTCTATACATCAATATTTAAGAAGGTTGAAACTAACCTCACTTCTAAAATGAGATATTTTGTTGACATCAGTACTGTGTGCTTACCAGTTAAGCTTTCACAGGACTATTAACATGTCATCTTTTAAGGTCCTATATGGAAAAGAAGCCGCGTTACAAATTTTTTACCACCAATCATAGATGCAGATAGAAAAATCTACCCCTGGAGAATCAGGGTGAGTTAGCCGTGGAGTTAGTCAATGACCATATCCAAGTCAACAACAACAATATGAATTTGCTCAAGGAGATTACCAAAGGATAATCAAGAAGTGAAATTACCCATATTTGAAATAGGGCACTAGGTCATGTTCTATCATATGCGTTGAGAAAAACCTTAGAAGTTATGGGTCATCTGTACTAGACCTATAACCTTACTCATAATAATATTGACTGTGTATTCAATCAAGGTCTATATAACACATATCAAGTATTTTTAGTCCATGACAGATACTTGAAGTTTTTTCCTAGTCCCCATCTTGGGGAGGGTGATATTGGGAAATACTCAACTAAAAAGGGTTAATTCTTTACCTTGGAATGACTTTTTGAAATATCAACAATTTATTTGGATTGAATTTAAGAATATTCTTTTGTTAGCAAGGACAATCAACAAACCTTTTTATAGCCAGCAGCAAACGTAATTCAAATTGAATGGTCAGGGTTCTTTTATACCTGAAAGCTAAAAAAGATGCCAATGGTGGTGATAATGGAGAAAAAGAAGAAGCCTCTTTCATAACCTGTGGCAACTGCAAAAATAAACTAGCTGCTAATAATGGCTAAACTCCATATGATGTCTCCAATGATGGTCAACTTAGCAATACTCTGTGTGATGTTAGTTTCCCATCCAAGCATCATCAAAATACCTGAAATTTGCCAAAATAAGTAATCAACTAATTACATAAGAACAAACAGTGGCATTAAAGAGACACAATTACCTCTAAAGTCACATGAACATCAGGATAAATAAAGCTCTCAATTTTTAAACCATGAGATCCACAGTATAATTTAAGATTAATAACTAGAAAGTCTAGTATAATCAGGGATATGGAGTGCGCTAACCCTGATTCACTATATAGGTGGTCAATTTGTTATTGTGACACAACTTAGACCTTTTTTGAATTCTCGAGTCTAGCATGCAACTCAAATTAACCCCTTTAATACTATATAAATTTTCATATTATAAATTAAAAAAACTTTTATACTTCACAGAATCTTAAATTTGTCATTTATCTTACTTTATTGCTTAAAACTCCAATCCAGATAATCAGACTAAACTAAAGAGTCAGGTGGAGGTTGAGAAAAGTTCCAGTGAGCTTAAGAGAAGTCAATGTCAAGTATTGTCTAACGCTTCAACACAGTTAAACACATAAGGATCATTAGAATGGTCTGTCAAAATAAAAAATAGCTTTCTAGTTGTCCTGAAGAAGAACCCTGTGAACATATAGATTAATGCAAGTGGTCCACTACTACAGTCTCATCATGAGAGAAAAGGACCACTTTAACATTAATCCCCCACTATAAGACTGTCATAGTTTCTTCCCTAAAATTAGACCATAATACTCAAGGCATTAATATTAATATCTTATAAGCAGGAATCTGAAAAGGGGAATTGAGATTATATAAAGAACATTATTTATTAATTAGAAACTCGTGGAAGTCATAAATTGTGTATTATCATGCGCTGTCAAGAATTGAAAGCTTTGACAATACCTTTGGACACAATCACTTCCATTAAGATTTAATGGATAAAGGACTGGATTCCATTAGTCTATTTAGCTTTTGTAAGAAACTCCATTTTCAATGAATGTTATTCTACAATATTTTTCATTTTTTATTTTGTTTTAATTTTAATCTTAGTTTTAGTTTTAATTTTAATTTTAACTTTATAGCATGTCCAATAGAGTTGCCCTCTTACTTTGGGTTACCTCTATAATTTACTCCTCAGAATCTATATAAAGGAATTTAATTCATTGAAGGCCACGTCATCCTACCCATCATAACTGGGAATTATTGTTCATAATACCATCTTGTGGCATCCATTAGACCTTCTTTGTAAGGGAAACCTGGTTTTAAAAAGTGCATCACCTTAATTTAATGAGTATATGACTAGATGACCACAAAAGATTACCTGCATAGATCAAGGTTGTTTACCCTGCGCTACTCCAATCTGATTAGATAGATAAAAATGGACTCCTCCACCCCCTGCAACAGCAGAGGTCCCTTTGACCTCACTATTAGTGGACTTCATCTTGAGCTTACCTCTAGTTTTAAAGGGTTTGATGACAGCATGGTGGTTGTTAATTGATTCACAAAATATGCCATTTATATCCTCTGCTTAACATCAACGTCAGCTGAGGACATGGCGCAGCTTTTAATCGCTCATGTCTTTTTCATGTTTGGGGTTTCACAGGAAGTTGTTATTAATAAAGGTCTTCATTTTATTTAACCAAGGTAAGCTGACCAGGGGATGGACACTACCAAAACTCAAAGAACCAAACTAAAAAAACAGGCGAACAGACACTACCTGAACAGAGTAATTAACTGCCCAAAATGGCAGGTGAACCACAATTGAACGAGAATACAACTAACCAGGTGGGACAGTGACAAGTCGCTCATCCCACCATGGTGGAAGGGGAAGGGGGATTGGGTGGCTTATCCTTGGGATCAGATTACATATCAAAGGCAAGTGTGTGGGCCAAGGCGGAGAGCAGTGATGTGGGGTGATCAGTGACATGGGGGGCAAGTTGTCTGATGGTTGGCTGGTGTTTAAGCTTACCTATATCAACAATTACCCCTATGTATTTGGAAGGCAGTCTTCTGCATGAAGTTGGATGGAAGGAAATCAGATAATAAAGCTGTGTGGCGCAGGTGGTTTTTGTTTTGGCCTGCGTAGTGGTAGCAACTCTCTTTTTTGGCGTCATTTGCATGTTTGTGGAGCCTTGTGATGTTACATCTGACCTCAATGGGTAAGGCCAGAGGAATTTTGGGACAAAGGGTACCCTTGGCAAGTATTGCTACTGACAAATCAGTCATCTCACAGATGTTGGTGTTATCTTGGTTTTCAGCTGCAGCAACAGTGAGCTGACGTTCATAGTGGAACACAGAGGAATTCAGTTGAGGAGCGTAAAAACGCCAAGGTCTGAATGTAGTGCTGTACCTGTATAGATTCTTAAATTGGGGTATTTGGTTCTTCGATTACGTTGCCCATTTAATCAGTTTTTATCCAATGATGTCCATGGGTTCAAGTCATATTGGAAATTGGATTTGTTGAAAATTATGGGTTGTGGCTATCAATTGAGGAATAACATGGGATTGAACCTTTATCCAAGCTGTCTCCTGATTTGTCAAAGTGCATGTGGCACTGGACTGATGAGGGTCCTTATTGGCCACTGCAGGCGCTGCATCAGCTGCAGGTTTTGGGGTAGGGGGGAGGATTGTACTCCATACTGGAAAGACAGTGGGGTGTGTGGCATATTGGGGGCCAGATGGAGGCATCACAGGTCTGGAGGATGCAGCTGGATAGGGGCATTCATGCTTCAAGTGATCCAACTCAAAGCAGGATGGAAAGATAGTCTGCCCGCCCTCAAGACGGGCCCAGAATGGGTGGTCAGTGGCAGAGGGAATGACAGTGTGGGGGGAATCGATGAAGTAATTTTGTTATAATTCAGGCTGATTGTGGCAAATGCCCAAGGCCCAGCGAGATGAGCGGCCCCATTGGGGACCACAAACTGAAGGATGGTGTTGGAGCCATATGCAGCCAAGCCTTTCATCAGCTTCTGATTGAGCATCGCAGGGGGAAGGTGAGTGGGCAGCCCTGAGAACTGAACCACCATAGTGGTGTTGGTGGGGAGCCAGGTGCATGTTGTGGGGATAGGGGTGCCCTGGAAAACTAGGGGAACGGTGGCTGCAGTGCAGCATCAGATTTGCAGGTAAAGCCAAGATTTAAGTACCCCTTATAGGGGCGGAAATTGATAAATTTAGCTTGCAGCATCACTGTCTGTTCCATATCAATAATGGATTTTTCTTCATTTTGAAATAACTTCCCATATTTGACCCAAAGGCTGAAATGCAGCTGGGATCAGGGGAGAATGAGTGGGCTGCGAGGCACTGCCTGAGCACATGCCAGGTGGATGGCGAGATCCTTGAGCAGAATAAACCAACCTGATGTGTTATTGGGACTGGACAATCCAGTCCAAACGTGTTTTCCTGCTGGACAGAAAATGCTGGGTGGGGTTTTGCTGCTGCCCCACATGGGGGCAGCTGGCGGAGAATCTGAGGTCATCAGGGAGTGAATGGGGGAGGTCAGCATATGACAGTTAGGCTCTTTTATACTTCCTTTTTTATTAAAATTGCTTGAAATTTACTCTAAGCGGAAAGAAAGACCTTAAAGTCTTCAATTAATCAATTTCTGAAGTTCTTATATGATATTTTGAACATCAAACCTTGTAGGTCATTGGCCTACCACCCCAATCTAATAGTCAAGCTGGGAGAAAATTTAATCACCTGAGAAATATTTTTAGTGTTATGCTACCACAGCACATGACATGTGAGCTTCTGATAAACCTATAGCTCAATTTTTAAAAACAACTTCCTAAATTTGTCCATAGGGTGTCCCATGTTTTTAATTTTTTACATAACCGTGCCTTCACTATTGGTCCTAAGATTCACAGTTGTATTTCAGCAGCAGAGGCTTTTGCCTCTCATATTTGAAAATTCACCAACAAGTTTAAAAGCAATTAACAAAGTCAACAAATGATGCTAAGAGTTCTTCTGACAAGAAACTTTTTGTTGCTTAGAACTATCAAATTAGTGATTTGGTCATAATAGATACCAAGAATCTAATCTTAAGGATTACTCAGAAACTGATTTTTAAATGATCTGGGCCTTAACTACCAGCAAGATGTTAAATAATGGATCCTTTATAATTAAAATCACCACTGCAATGGATATACATGCATATTACCATGCTTCCTCTCATTCATTTTTCAAAGGGCAGAACGTGTGGAGGTAGAGCCCATATTGATGGAGGGCTCCTCAGTGTTTGAAGTCAAAGAGATATTGGGTCTGTGATGGATCAAACGCGGAATCCATTATTTGGTGTCATGGATAGGGTTCTTGGCAAATGAGAAATGATGTGCCCCCTTAAAAAAATTGTAAATATGCCATGAATTAGTCAAAGACTATAACAACCACAAACATAACGTATCTTATTAACTCCGCCTAAGATGACAGCTACAGTGGTACTCAAACTCCTAAACCACCACAAAAAATAGCCCTAGCACTGACCCCATAGGGAAGCGTGTACCTTTCCTTTTAAAACTTATTGTAAGAGCCTTGGCTACAGCCATCAATCTGTACTTAACCCTTCATCCTTTAGGACCAAGTAGCGCATCAACCCTCAGGACCTGCACCTCTTTTAGATTGATGGCCTGGGACAAACCCTGAACAAATGATGGTTGGCCTCTACCCCTCCCAGTTTGAATCATCCCACCTCATGCTTAACCCGTAATCTCGACCCATTATCATCTCTAGGTTGCCAAAGTATCATGTGCAGAGATCAAACAAATTTGCATCAATTATAAAGGCTGGTACAAAAATCATCCTACTAAGTGTGAACCCCTTCTTAAGCAGATGACATGACCAGCAGCTTCTCCAGGTATAAAATTTTTTAATACCTGGGTGAAATTAAAAAGAAGGAACTATGTAAAAAAATCTTTATATGAGAAAGATTTCTAGGAATAAAAGGTATAAAATAAGATCATTTTTGAACTTATAGGTTATAAGGTTGCTGTTGTAAAGGTGTACAGTTTAAATCAGAGTGACCCAAACAAGGTTTTGCGCTTGCACATTCATTGCTAAATTTACTAAGCATGCCTATGTTTCCCTAACTATATAACCCACATCCTGCACATGGTAGAGTAATGGGTCAAGTTAATTTTAAGTTTTACAATAACAAAATTGTCAAAATTTCCATTTTATATAGTTATAACGAAATTTTACCCCAGATATCCACTTGATAAAACTTATGTAGGGGCCTACTCTTCTGTACAGATGTTAAAAGTTTTTTCTATTGATCATTATATTAGCCACCATTAGTTTAAGCATGCAATAGATATATGGGGAAGATACAGTTTACCAGGCATCCAAATATATGCAAAACCCACATATTCTATAGTTAAAGGAACCATTCTTGTATAAGAAATCTATAATATCATAGCAATGGATACTATATAGATTCAACCATAAGATTACGTTTATGCTTTAAAAAATTATGGGCATTTAAGAAAGATTGGAGAAGATATCTTATATGATACAAAGACCCATAAACCTGCACCTCATTGTAATGGGTTGAGGCCTGTTACATCACCCACATTAGAATCTATCTTTGTTGATCGTTTCCAGAAGCTAACTACACAGGTTCAGTTATGTGCACAATTTGCGTTGCTTGATAGTAATAGATAGATGGCCAATAATAGTATGAAGGCTATAGTCCGTAGGTGAACAAGTAAACCCAGTTGATTGGTTCAACGCTAAACTTGGAATAATCCACAAAATACTGGTTATGTTAACAATTAGGTACTTGTTCCCTATCCCACTGAACTCAATCCACTTTCAGATTCAGAGGTTCTCAGCCTTAGTTCCCATCACGCTGAGTCAGCGGAGATCTGCTTCAAAAGTCTGCTTTTCTCTTAAGGATATCTTATCCTTACTCTTTATCACGCAAAAAAAGTCAACAGTTATTGTACTACAACAATAATAAATTAAAGATAAATAGAACTTATTACTGCTATGAAAAAATTTTTGAGGTGGGTTGACCTTGAGAAAATTTACCACACCAAGAATTTTTCTAGCAGTACAGGTTTTGAACTTGTATACAACAAAACCTGCACTAGGGTGGAAGCGTGAATTATTACTGCTATGAAGATATGCTTTATATTAAAATACTAGAGAACTTAAAGGGGAATTTAGTGCCCAACTTCTTGGTTGGCGCCTCAGCAATGTAAAGGAAGCTGTTGCCATTAAATTTCACTTTGAAGTCTCTTCTATCAATGATCTTCTTCATTAGGATAAGGATTCCTCCGTTGGACATCCAAGAGACCTGAAAAAGGAAAGAGTCATAAAATGTGTCCATAACATTCCCGCTTGATCACAGTGAGCCAACCATATTTGGCTAGTGGCCTGCTCAGGTAATGGGACTCTTTACCCATTATAGCATGTTGTCAACTAACTAATCAATTCGCTAGTTGCAGGAGTCATTACTCTCCTCACAACTGCTGACATATTCCCAATTAGTCAGTGATGAAACCCAACTGATCACAATTGGTGCACCTAATAGTTAATTAACAATCAACTATCAGATGCCTCATTTTGTTGGCAACTCTGCCCAACAAGATCTTAGGCATTTTCATGGATTGATCCTGATGGATCTGACCCTGGCTAATTACCCAAAAATCCGTGGACATCATTAGCCAAATTGAAATCAACCATTATTTAATTTATTTGTCAGTGGGACTTATCCCTAGTGAACCAGCAGATAACCTAGGAAGCTGAAAAGGTAGTCAAATACCCAACACATCCCCCTCTTGCCTAAATCTTCAATGAAAATAAGATCAAGACAGGAGAATGCCACCTCAGGCCAGGCCAAATACTTCTAAGTTTCCAGCGGGAGCACAGCCCTTACCACAATCAACGCTTCTCATGACAACCTTTGGCTTTAGTTCTCTTCATTTCTTTCTCACTGACATCTCCTCATAGTGCAGCCCTCACAACCCACTGCTATGTCATCCAAGTTTGTTTGTTTTTGCCAATGCTAGTTCCAGAAAACCGTTTTTCCCCAGTCAGGACATATGAACCTTCGTCATTTTCATGATATTGGTTCAGCATCCTTAATTTCTTGATCTCCCTCCTCTTCCTTAGCAGGAGGTTACTACTGTTTATGTCTTTCTTGCAGCAAAAATAAAAATGACTAATTATATTTGCTCTTGTTATTTTTTTATACTTTTTTTGCTCATATCATTCTTGCATTTTTTAAAGATCTTTTATCATAAATTGAAAATTAACTGTGCGAAATTAAAGTAAATCAGAGCTTAATATACACTTAAGTGGATAATGTTGACAATAATAAAAAGTCTGACATTCCCAGGCTTGTCCAGCTTATATGTCAAATTCATCTAACTCCTGGTACCATAATTATCTTGACAATCTTTCTGTTGAAAATGTTTGCATCTTCCAATTGATGAGTTGTACGCTCAAAAAAATCCCTTTTATGGTCCCCATAGGACCCATACTCAAAGTCAAGCTCATGTGTGTAGTATTTCCACTGAGTTACTGGAAACAATATCTGATCCTGATAAAACCATAGTAGCTACCATCTTAAACAAATTACAACCAATTCTCACTCTTCCATTAGCTCCCAAATTGGACTTTGACACTTTGCTAGATTCATCTCAATTCATGGATAATCCCATTATAATTGGTGAGTCTAATATAGCAATGCTAATATAAGTCAGTCGTTTATTGACAGATCTAATTTGCTTCCAGAGTTCCTTTTTCAGCTTGGCCAATATTAAAAACTAGCGGTACTTTCATCCAAATTAACTATCAGAAATTAAGAGCACTTTGAGTTCCCATATGGGGATTTAAGGAACAGGGTAAATGAGGTCCTTACTGAGGCTCTGAACACCTCTGACATCTCAAGCATCTTATATTGAGATGTTGCAGACTACACTCTTTGTTTCATGGGACAAGTCCTTCACATTTGGACCACAAAGCTTACAGCCTCCCCCAAATTCCATCGTTTGTTCTGTTTCCAATTTCAAGAGGCTTGCAGCCATCGCCTTCAGAATGCCATTCACTCATTGCATGACTACCTCCTCTATGGCACTTTGCATCGCTATCTTCCTCTAATAGCTCTAATTGGGGCATTATTTTGGCAACCTCCTTCCAATATCCCTTGCTCCATGCGGCTACATGTCCAACGTTCTTGATGAAGCCCGTTGGCAAGCATTCAAGATTAATCTTCTGGCTCTGGTGGCATATCATAATTACTTAGGTTATTTGCTAATTGACTCTTCCCTTTCTGCTGTTTTTCTCCACGCTCTGTCATATTGCATTTGTCTAGTACCACCATTTTGATTTCTCTTCCCTTGATTGCGTTCTCTCAAGGCTCAGCTTCTGATCAAAGAACTTGGCTTTGTGTGGGTCTAGCCCTTGCTAATGTTTGCTTTCAGATAGATTTCATTGGGTTATTCACTCCTACTGTCATACATCCTCCCTCCCCCAAGAGGTGACATAGGTGGAATCATCCCCAAATTGAGGTTACCCAATAAAGCATTATAAAATATTTGACTTTTTATGTTTTTTTTATATTTTGTCAATTTTTATTATATTCTTCCTACTTTTTATATTGGACATGAACTTTAATCGGTTCAGCAATCCATCATTTTATTCTTTATCCCCCAAACTGATTCTTAGGTATACTCTGACTTACCAGTTTTCATGGTTCAGATGTCTTATTTTTTAGACTTAACTATTTATTTTGGTTCAGCAGTCCTTTTTTAGGACTTAAGCAGAAATTTTCAGGAAACAACCATCCTAAAGGTTCAGCGGTCCTTTATAACAATTTTATTATTTTTCCTGGATCCACTGCTTTAGATACTTAGCATAGACCCAATTAATGATTCTTCCATCCACGAGGTTCTTGATGGATTATGAATCCATTGCCATCGTGGTGATAATCTCTGATGTACACAATCATAGTGCGTCTAATTTATTTTTTTATCCGAAGCCATGCATGTCACAATAGGCTACTTTATCATCTACATGGTATTTGGATAATGCCAGTCAGTTCTTATCATCCGTCATCTTGGCCTATATTTTTTTCTTCAAGGTTGTATCAAATGCTACTGACTGCATTTTGATCTGGATATTTGAAAGTCAAATCAAGTACTGCTCAGAACTCATCCCCAATGTTAGTCCAACCACCAAATATAGAATTAGTGGTAACGCGGCCTTCTTTCCATATAGTAACTCAAAGGGCATTTTTCCCATTGCTGTATGATGACTTATATTATATGCAAACGTCACCGTCCTGAGGTATGTTCCCCATGTGGAAGTTCTCCCTGAAACCAGTTTCCTCAGCTTCATATCCAGCGTTCCATTGAACCATTCTACCAGTCCATTCATCTCTGGCCAGTAGGGTACTGACATGACTCCTCAGATCCCCATTATTAATTCAATCTCAGGATCATGTGGGACGTGAAATTTGTTCCATTGTTGCTTAACAAGACTTGCGGGCATCCATGGTGGTAGTTGACTTGATCCAGGATAAACCTTGCAGTGCTTGAGCGTCCACTTTCATCAGGGCCTTTGTCTTGACCCATCTAGTTAGATGGTCAATTGTGACTATGATGTATTTGACTCCCCCTGTACTCATGGTTAATGGTCCCATCACATCAATGGACAGTGTATGCCAGGCAAATCCAGGGCAGACCATTCAACATCCAGTCATGTTCTTGTGAGGCTTGTGCAGCTGACACTCCACACAGCAAGCCAAATAATCTACTACATCATAGTTGATATACTCCCAGTAATAGTACTGGCAAATGTGATTGGATGTATTCCTCATGCCTCCATGCCCAACAACCTTATGCGCAGCTTAAACGATTGCTGCTTGTTTTGATGGCCTTGGGAATAGTAATAGTTTTCTGTCAATCATCTTGAAAACTTGTCCATCATTGGTCTCAGTGTTTTCTCTCACTTTTTGAAGCACAACTTGGATTTCTCAGGGCTTGTTCCCAATCTCTACATAGCCCATCTGCTGAAATAGTTCATCAGCATGATGGTGTACCACTTGGACCATTAGTAACCTTGATAAACCGTCTCTATTTTGATGGGCAGCTCCCATTCAATGGACGATTTCAAAAATTGTAAGCTTGAAGTTTCAATGCCCATTGACCCAGACGTCCTTCCAGTTCTTTCAAATTATGCAGCCAGCGCAGGGAGGAGTGGTCCGTCACAAATTTGAAGTGTTTACCATGGATATACACTTAAGCTGATAAAAGATATAATAATTGTGAGGCATTCACACTCAGTAAC
>JAKSZP010014982.1:0-62175 GCA_022478985.1 Massospora cicadina | reverse complement strand
TTTGCAAAGAAAAGTATGATGCAAACCAACTAAGAAGCATATCAACTATTGCCAGTATCACACCACACGCAATAACCTATATCCAGACCAACCCATAGCATTACTACAAGTGCTGTGATGCCTTGCTGGTTGTGGCTTCTGCTTTGGGCGCTGAAGCATCCTAGTCTGAAGCACAATCTCTCTTGGCAAGTTATTCTCCTAACAAGTGAGGTACTCAGTGAAGCTAGTATAACTATTTCTTAAATGTTGTAAGCATGATAGAGATATCATCCCAGTTGTCCAGCACATGCTTCACAACTTGTTTGTTCACATCTTCAACCATAATCTGAGTGTCATATGAGATAGAGAAAGACTGGAACAGGAAGTCTTACAATGTGATGGAAACAGCATTGTTAAGCACCACCCCCATTAATAAAAACACAACTGCCATATTTCCTTAAAAATTATAAATAGTACTAAAAGTAAAATATTTGATCTAGTTTACAATTAAGATGGAGAACTTATTTTTTTAATAGAAAAAAAATTTAGATTATGATAATAGTTTGGATAAAAAGTATAAACTGGAAGAAAACCTTTTTAGATTATTTATGTTGATTCTAATATATGTTAATTTTCCTACAGTGGTTTCCATATTGCATAGAACATTTTTGACAAGTTTAAATTGAGATTTTTCCGTGAGTGAGGAGAAGATGTAGAACATATATACCCACATATATACAAAGTGACCTTTTTTGCATATAGATATCAATATTGCCTGTGCTTTGCTATTTATTACCAATCAAAGTTTATTTATCACCATACAATTTTCATTAATTTTTTGCTTTCTAATTTGATATATTTTTCAAGTTTAGATTTTTTTGAAACTATTAAAGCAACTGAATGACACCAAAACGCTTAGCTGTAGTCATTTAACCTATCAAAAATAACCTATGATTACTATTCTGCTTGGCAAATCCATTGAGCTTATCAGATTACCAAGTAAGACTGAGTCCCTTGGCGAAACCTTTTAAATCTATATTTTTTCAAATAAAACCAAACTGCTTGGCAAAACCCTTGAACCTATTAGAATACCTAAATAATCATTATAAATCTTAGAAAAATCATTGAAACTAATTGAATAGCTGAATAACACTAAAGCACTAAAAATACTGAACACATTAGAATAAACAAAAATACATAAAACTGATCAGAAAATTATCAAGTATATCTGAAATGAAAAATTATTAAACCATTAGATAAAATAATGATACAGAAAATGATACTGAATACAATTGTACCAACTGTTTCAAAAGATTAGATTTAATGATGGAGTTAAAACACAATACATTAAGTTTTTATTTGTAGATCAGAAGGAACTTTTCTTTATATAGTTTTATAGATTGTTATAGTATCCCAATAAATATAAGATGAAATGTTCTATAAAAAGATGAATTATAAACCCTATGCATGGGTGAAGCCTTTTCATTATTGAGGCTTGTTAAACGTGATTCTAAATGATTAAAATGTGACCAATATTAGTTCTAATTACTATAACTTAAAATTTGAAGCATCACATTTTATTTTAAATTTATTGTGGGGAAGGCCAACCATGGGATGGACACTTCCGAATATGACTCAGATGAGACAAAACTTAGTACCAGGGGAGGCACCCCAGAGACGTGATGCTATCTCTTGTTGCCAGCGGGAACGCCACTTATGCTGAGGTGGAGGGAACGTGTGAAGGGGCCGTAGCCAATACTGAGCACGTGTGGAGGAAGGGGTCTGATTTGATGAACCAGACTGGGAACCAGGAGGAGACCATCTGTTGGCGACGTGGTGGGAGATATCCAAACATCCACGCTTCAAGTGGTCCACCAGATGAGACCAGAATCTGTGGACAGCTTCAGGGAGGGTGGGGATGGAGCCAGCGATGGCATCCAAGACAATCATGTGGATATTCCACATGGCGATTGCAACCACCAGAGCATGGAGGGAGGGGGTGGGAGGGGGAGGCCATTGATGAAGCAAACATATCTCTTGACAGACTGAAGGGATGCGTTTGATCCTGGCCTAGCAGACGTTGGACTTCGCGCCATATCACTTTAGAGGTGGGGCACTTCTCCAGGCGGTGGAACAGCGTTCCATACTGGCCACACATGACACAGGATGAGTTTAAAGCGTTAGAGCGCTCAGCTGTACGATACACCCACCTCAGGCAGCGCCACACATGGGAGCGGACTTGAGGCTGCAACAGAGGATAATGTGCGTATTTCCAGATAGTCTTTTGGGTCTCAGTGGAATAAGGGATGTCCATCATGTCCAGGTAGTCCACCCTGGATAGGACTTGGGGTCGAATGGGGATCACGCCATCATGGATGGGTAGCCCCTGTACCTCTTGTGTGAACTGAGGAGAGGGGCGGCCTCTTCAGGTTGTATGTCCACTAATACGAATTCTCCACTCTGCACTTTGCATGGAGAGTAGGATTCGTTTGTAGTGGGTTTTAGTCCCGTGAGGACCTGTGGCCGATGTGTGTGATGCGAGGTATTTCATCAGGGAGTGTGGGTTTGATGGATTGTTGAGGCCCAGGGCTCAGGAGAAGTTGGAGCGGGCCGCGCGGGACCAGTGTTGGGATGGGAGTGTAGGAGCGGTGATGGCCACGATCCAGGTGCCCAGGATCTTGGCAGCATGGGCTTTGAAGTCAAGCAGGCCCATGCCACCATGATGATGAGGGCCAAACATGACCTCTAGCCGTACTGGTGGAGGGCGGCCTGACCAAAGCCATCCTTGTAGCAAAGCATACAGGGATTTGAAGAAGCTTGGGGAGAAGGGGATGGCGTGGGCTCCGAACCAGACTTTCGATAGGAGCATAGAGTTGGCAAGAACAACCCTGCCAGTGAGGGTAGTAGGGTGGGCTCTGAGAGAGGCGATTCGCTTCATCACGTTGTCCAGTATATGGCACTCCATTACTGCTGACGCGTATCCACCTGCCTCCATCCACATGCCCAGATGGCATACCAGTCCTATGGTAGGACGTGGCACAAAGGGGAGCACCAGTGGAGCGGTGTGTGTTGAGTTAGTAAGGCGTGGATGTGGGCGAGCAGATGGGCTGGGTTGGGAACTACTTACTGGGGCCCAGCAGTTCTGAAACTGACCAAGGAGGATGATTTCGGTTTTGGAGGCGTTCAGTGCCACGTTGCTTACCCGGGAATATTCCTGGATGAGGGCTTCAAGCGCGCGTGCATCTTTGTTATTAGACACCCCCACCATGCAATCATCTGCAAATGCCATCATCTTGACTGGGGTTTGGCCTGGCACATGGACCCCAGTGAGGTGGGCATTCATATTTCGCAGTAGTGGGTCAAGGCTGAAGTTGTATAAGAGTGGGCTGAGGGGGTCCCCTTGTCGCAGGCCCCTTTGAGGGCGGACTACTTCCATTAGGAAGCCTGGGCCACGCACTGCCATTGTTGCAGATTCCGTGAGCAGCATCACCCAGTTTATGAAGCGGGGGGTAGGCGGAATTGATGGAGGCAGACCCTTAGGTATTCTCAGTTTACTCTATCATAGGCCTTTTGTTGGTCCAAGAATACAAGTGCCCCAGAGGCTGTGGACTGACACACATTAGCCACAGAGTGCACATTATCCCAAATCGACCTTCTGGGGATGAAACCAAATTGTTCTGGGGAGATGGTGGCAGATGCTACAGTCCCTAAATGGTTAGCCATGATTTTGGTTAAAATTTTGGTGTCTGTGTTTGTTAGAGAAATGGGGCGCCAGTTGGCTAAGTCAAGCCTATCCCCTTTCTTGAAGAGTGTGACAGTAAAGGCCTCATGTCCTCCTGGTAGGAGGCGCGTTTCCAACAGGCTTTGGTTGAGTGAGGCTAGCAGCAATGGGGATATATATTTAAAATATTTTTTGTAGAACTTATATGGAATGCCATCTGGGCCTGGGCATTTTCAGTTTTTGGCACACCGCGAATTGTAGTCCATAATTCATTTGGAGTAATTAAATTCATTATTTCCGGGTATCGGAAAATGGTGTGGATATGAGCTCTGTTGAGAAATTCCACCATTTCGGCTGGCTGAATTGGTTCGGCTCGTTATAACTCAGAGTAATATCTTTGCATTTCAATTGCCACTTTGGCCGGTATGTCCACAATAGAATTATCCGATCTTTGCACCTGTGTGCAGGCCACACTCTGGCATGGTGTGAAAATTTTTTTAAAGAAGTATGCGGTGCACTTGTCACCTTTAGTGATGCGTGTGGCCCTGTATTGGACACAAACCTGATGTTTTTGTTGCCTTTTGAGTGCGTTGAGGTGGGTGGCTGCCTCCACCCACTTCCGGCCCCATGCAGGGCTATATCCTGTGGCTGGAATGTTGGACTCCAAGTGGGCCAATTCTGCCAGCGCATGCAAGATAACTGCCGATGTGGCTCGTGAGCGCCTGGAGGAGAGATGGCGATAGTGGCAGATGGTGTCTTCTTTGAAAGTTGCCCATGTGGAAATGGGGTCCATGCAAAATGGTGCAACAAACGATTTTGCCAAAGTTGCCTCTTCCAGCCACGTGGAAAATCCTGGTGATGCGAGCTTGGGGGGGCGGATTTTGCACCAATGTGGGGCCTTTGCCACTGTGACGGGTAAGTGGTATGTTATCAAGACCAGTCGGTGGTCAGAGAATTCCATTTTCGTTGTTTTGAAGTGGGATATGTGGGGTTGGAATTTCGCCAGCGATATAATAAGGTCAATGCAGGTCATGGACCTTAATTGGCCGTTGTGTACATGGGGACGCGTCATGTTTTTGAGCAGTGGGGTATGTCATGGCAGCGCATCCATTAACCCAAGGGTGGCTTTTAGAATGCGTAGTTCCATGTGACCCTGTGGGGCGTGGGGTGATGGCGGCCACCGGTCCGTTGGTGAGGTTAGCCAACAGTTCATGTCGCCAACTAGGAAAGAATCAGGGGGTAGTGGGAGGGATTTGACTGACGAAAAAATTCCCGACACTCGTGTGCACTGTTTGGGGCGTAAATGTTGAATATTGTGTGTGCAACGTCGGCCCTTGAGAAGGTGACAACAAGCACTCAGCCATTTAGGAATGTTTCTGAGGATGTGAATTTGAAAAAATTGTTTTTCCAAATTAGCACCCCACAGTGCTTTGACCAAAAGGATAGGGATGGTAGGAGCATTATTTTCCAAGCTTCCTCAGAACCTCGTGGACAGTGGGACTCCTGGATGGCCAGGATATCCACGGGTAAATTGTTTTGTAAAAAACTCAGTTTCCTAGCCCAGGATGGGGAGGCCTTGAGTCCAGCGATATTCAGCGTCCCTAGGTGAAGGTTTCCCCCATCGCACCTTAGGTGCGAGGGGGTGGGCCCCCAGGTCCACCAGCCTCTTCCAGGTCCCCATGGGCTTTCACAGCAGCATGGGTGTTAGCAGCAATGCTATTGGAGTTTTTGTTAATTTTTGCGGAAAGAGTCACATTGGCTTTGGCCTTTGCTTTTTGTTTTCCCGACAGCAGACAAATTTTTTGCGGTGCAGATAAGTTTGGTGCACCGTCAAGTGGGGCAAAAAATTTTTTTTGGTTGGGATAGGTCCCAAGTCAGTTTTGACTGGAGCTTGGGTGCAGCAATTGGGTGAGATTGAATCTCCCATTGGATCCTCAGATTGAGTGGCCCGCTCAGCATGGGCCTCCCAATCTGATTGGGTGATGGATTCCTGAGTTGCTTCCACCGCGAAGGTCTCCATGTCCTCCTGGTGTTGTGAGTGTGGGATGGTGGTGGTGGCCTTGGCCGCTTCCTTGGCCGCGGCCCTATGGGCCTGCTTGGCCTTCTTCCGCTCCTGCGGGGAGATGGGCTTTACCAATAGGTAGCAGCCTTGTGCTCCCCACAGGAAAGCCTCCTTGGTGCTTGCGGTTGGTTTGTAGTGCGCCTCTCCGCTGGCCATGGCCGCTGAGGGGTGCTCTTGGAATGTGACGCCCTCCTTGATGGGGCATGCGTGCGCCTTATGGCCAAACGCATCACAGTGGGTGCAAATGGGGGGCGCGCTGTCCATGGTTACCTGGAATGGGTGGGTGGTATGCCCTGTGATGTCAATAAAGGTGGAGTGCGGGATCTGGGTTAGGTCCTTTGCAATCTCCTCAGTTGGGGTCAGAACTGCGATTGCTTTGCCGGTGCACAGGTGTGGCATCAGCATAAAACGTTGTATTTTGAAAGATTGTATTTCGCCGTATATGGTAAGACCATCTTCAGGTGTTGAAGCATCACATTCTTATCACTTTGATACTTCAGATTATACTCTATATGCTCAATTATATATACCAATAAACATGCCCAGACGCCAGGTTATTCAATTAAGATTTTCATCTTAAATTAAAACAACTAATGTAACTTTCATTATTCCATCAGCATCTAAGTCAAGTATTCACATAGGCAGCTAAAATCAGATGTGACTTCCGAAATTTACTAGATATAAATATAAACTAAAAATAGTACCTTATTAACTTTGTCACCAGATGAATTTTTATATAGCATTGGATTAGATTGTGGTAATATATGAGATATCCAAGATTTTAGGCTTAAGCAAGTAATTGCTATAATTTATAGATAATAAAAGGATTATTTACTAGCTACAATGTGGAAATAAATTACCCAAAAAAATTTACAGATAGGTATGATATATTTACAACAAGTCAATCAGATCTATTAGCCCCCAATTTTAGAAAAATGTATTTAAAGATGACATATTGGAAAATTAAAGTAGAAGTTACCTCTGTTACCTACAAGTCAAGTGACTGAAAAGCTTTAGGTGAGGTCCTATAGTATCATAGATGGCAGATAGTTACATATAGAATACCCTTATACCTGAAAATCTATTATTAACATCAACTCAATTATAGGTAATTTAATATATATCTCAACTTTAAGCACAAAGGGTTAGTCTTATATAACTTTAACTGAAGTCTCATGTTAGCTGAAAGTCTATAGATGACAAGGGTTTTGTAACTAAGTTACAATGCAAAAGAAGGTGGGAATATGCATTTATAAATAACTCACATGTGTAAAGGCCAAGCGTGGAAAAGAGTGCAGATGCTAAAAAGTAGCTTTCCAAGTGGTCATTTAAAAAGATTTTTTATATATGTAAAATGCAAATAAGATATCTGAGTGAAAAGATAACAGACCATTGTTGGGTAATTTTTACTCAGAGATATATATTTGCACATGAGGTATCCACTATGATGTATTGTTTATACTGTATAAGATAGTTCTATAGGCTTTTTAAAGTAGTTTTGACTTAATTTTAATACTTCCAAGCCATTTAAAAATTTTATACTGCTAGTGGAGCCCAACTCAAGGAGGGGGAGCGTCATGAGTTTTTATTTGTTGGTTCCACACTAAATATAAGAAAAAATCCAAACACAGAGCCACAGCGCAAGCCTAAGAAACCATGCCAGATGGAAAGGTAGTTCAAAAGATCATTTTATGGTAAATTTTTCTTCAGATAGCTCACCAAGGCGGACATTATGGGAATAGGAGCGTCAATGGTAATGGGATGGAGGTGATATAGAGCAATATCAAACTTATCAAGGATGCACGCCATGTTCATGTCTTTGACTGCTGAAAAATATGATATTCAGAAAATAAAATTAGGTCCAAGATTTAAGCAGAAATCTTTAATCTATTGGCGAGTTTAGCGGCGGTGAGGAACATTTAGAGAGATTTTGAATGCATCAGCAAACAATAGACTGGTGGCAAAAGTGAGCTCATCACTGAAAAACTGGGCATCATTGGGAAATTAACTGAGAGTCTGGGAATGGGATTACTTCACTTAGTGACTCCAGGGCCATATGAAGGGATTGGAGGAGGATGGTGTTGGTAGGGACAGCCTTCGCTTTGACAGTAATATGGTGGAGAGCTATGTATGTTATTTTGCTCTTACAAGAGTGGAATGGCGCTGGGGATTAGGGTTAGTAAGAGACTTGAAAATTCAGGCCAATCAAAAGCAGGCTGATCCCATAAGGTTGGTCTGAATCATCAATCCACCAGAGAGAAAAATTAGGGTGGAATTAATCAACTTTGGGTTTGAAACAAGCAATAGGGTGGATGAGGTGCATTAGGCCAGTTAACCATTAACCAAGGAATACTTATGGGTGCTTGTGTCTTGTACACATGAGTTAATAGTGGGGATCAACCTCAAAGATAAGGCTGGGCACCTGGAGGCCCAAAAGATGAAGCTACAGGGCCTCCCAGACCTGAAGCACACCCTAGATGAGTGCTGGGTAAGGGCAAAATATGCCCAGATTGGTCCTAGTGGGGTGCCGAGTGCCCAGCCCCTAATGTTGGGACAAGCGTTAAACAAACTATCTACCAAATAAAAGCGGATGGTTTGGTTTGGTTAGTTAAGAATGGGGATTCAAAACCCGTTCTATCTATGAAATATCACACTTGGGTCAAATCCAACTTCAATTGATCACTCGAGTGAAGTTGGTTTTGGCCTATTCTACTAACTTGGATGGCAGTATCGCCCTATTGGTGAGTCGCTGCTTGGGCCCACTACAGCATAACCCCAATTTCCCTGTCCAAGCTTAAATACATATTCCCCTGACCAACATTCCTTGTTGGTCAACTTCCAAAATAAAGCTTCCCCCGTTTTCCCATTTTTAAAATGTTATTACCAAAGTTTATGTGCACGGACCCCTTTGAGGAGGTCTCATGCTCCATTCAATTTGCCATTTTGAACATAATCCGATTTTTCCCAAGTGCACCGCTGGTTCGCCCAGGTCCCCTCCAACCTGGTCCATTTACCTCTCCTCTTCTTGTGCACCTCATCGTTTTTGGGTGTTTCCTGATCGCGCTTTTTGGTTTTAGTTATTATTGCTCCAGCACCCTCTGCTGGGCGCTAGTAGCTTTAGTACTAACGGCTAGTTTCCACGCGTTGGCTCTGTGCACCAAGCACCTCCACGCTGGAAACAGGAGAGTTATAGACACTCTCCTTACATTAGTTGACCACCATTTTTTCTTATGTGCATTAACTATTTCCGTGTGGAACTTTTCTGTAGTGGAAACAGTGGCCATCAGCTATGAGCTCCAACTGTTGTTAGCTGCACCGCTGTTTCCTCTTTTTCCCAAATGTTAAAGCAACTTGGCGTTCTTTTATTGCCTCCAACTGGAAAGTATCCACCTTCCATGTTTGTACCTGGTGGATTTGGACACTTTGATTTATGAAAGTTTTGATTCCCCAACTTTCCACCAAGTTTATTAATTTCCCTTCTGAGAAACAAGTTTCTCTTTGCTGGCGCATTCAGACGATATGGCGGAATTGGCGCAGATGGGCCTAGGGGTGCTGGCCTTGGATAACATCAGGCATTCCGTTGTGGTTCAAGGGATAGGGTCGTTCTCATCAGAAAACGCGTTTTATAACGAAACCCTGGTCTCTACCTCTGAACCGTTTATTAGTTCATATGGCCTGGATGAGGACCCTATTCCAGTATATCAAATTACCCCTAAGAACCCGCGGTTGACCTCTACCATGATTAGGCGCACTCAAGAAGTGGAAAAGGCACTGCGTTTAAAATATAATCAAGTATATGCACCTGCAGAAGGCATGGTGGGGTATGTGGCCTCAGTATTAAGAGTGGCCATATATTCCACCCCCTTTTTTGATTCCAAAACCAATTCTATTTGCATGCTTGAGCCAGATGATGAAATTTTTGGTGAAGTGTTGTCATTGTCTTCCATAAATAAAGACCATTCTGGGTACTTTCTGTTGACTGCCACCCTCTCCTCTCCTTTAGTGAAGCTCGCCACTACTATTTTGGTGGATACTGGCGCCTCTGGAAACTATATGGACCAGTACTTAGCTGACTAACTTGGACTTAGTTAATTGTCAGGTGATATGGTTAGAGGAGGGGCGTCCCAAGGTATTCCCACTCTGAAGATCATTGGGACAGTGGATTATCAGGTTTGCAAGTACCACTTGTCTGATCACTTCAGTGCGATCAAAAAACTCATGTTCCCTATCATTTTGGGTGTGGAGTGGCTGCGGAAGTTTGACATTAGAATTAACCTGAAGGAGAATAGCTTGTCCCTATTTATTGAAGAATGGTCGCACATTTATTGTGCCTTTGTCAGAAGAAAACACCCCAGGCCAATTGCCCCATTGCCCCACCGTCACCCTTGTCACCTTGTCTCAATGCAGAAGCCCTCAGTGGAAGTTCCTATATCTCCTTGTTTGGTGGGTTTAGAATTCTCTTTTGATGCGGCATCTTCCAACGCACTCCCAGAGCACTCTGAGTTTTATTGTGACTTCAAGCTCACAGCGGATCTGGTGTGTATCTCTTCCCTTATTTACCCATTAACTGTCCGGGAGGAGGAGGCGTTGGATGTGTGGGTAAAAGAACAGTTAGCCAAGGGTGCGATTTTTCAGTGTACCTCCCCTGTATGCTCCCCCCTACTATTTGTGGAGAAGTATGATGGTACCTTACGCCCCTGCGTAGACTATGGTAACCTTAACAACGTTACTGTACCAGACCTCCATCCCATCCCTTTGGATTTACAGATTGCACGCTATATGGAGAAGGAGAAGGTCTTCTCCAAGCTGTATTGCCTCAACGCGTTCAACAAAATCCAAATTAAAAAGGGACAAGAGTGGTTGACCGCATTCTGTACCAGAAAAGGGATCTTTCAGTTTCGGGTCATGCCCTTTGGGCTTAATAATGCCCCTGCTATCTTTCAACGCCGCATTGATGCAGTGTTGGGGGACCTGTTAGGGGTATGCGCGAACGCTTACATGGATGATACCCTGGTGTTTTCCCCTGATAAGGAGTCCCATGCAGTTCACCTTCATCAAGTGGTGGAGCGGATAATGGCAGCCAACCTTACGTTGAAAATTTCAAAGTGCAAATTCTTTAAATCCCAGGTCACATTTCTGGGCAACGTCATGTTTGACCAAAGAACACATGATAACTCTAGACAGAGAGAAGGCGATTCTTGAGTGGCCTACCCCCACCTCAGTTAAGGAATTAAGGAGCTTTTTGGGGACGTGCACGTTCCTCAAGAAGTTCACTCCCAATCTGTCTGAGGTGGCGGCTTTCCCATATAAGGCTAGCGGTGCCAAGGTGCTTCAGTGGTCCCCCACTTTGTAGGATGCTTTCCAACCAGTGAAGTGCACCCTGTTGTCCACGACTGGTCTTCGCCATGTTGACCCTTCAAAGGAGTTCATTGTGTCAACTGATGCCTCCAACTTCGCCATAGCGGCCGCCTTATTACAAGTAGGCGAAGATGGGATAGAGCATCTGGTGGGATTTTTTTAGGAAAACGTCTTTACCAGTGTTGAATTACACCGTTTAATAATAAGGAGTTATTGGAAGTGGTGGAGGCGCTGACTTATTGGCGTTACCACTTTCATGGCTCATCCCAACCTTTCTGAGTATGTACAGACCACTGTGACTTGCTGTACTACCGCGCTCCTCATGTCTTAACCCCACGGCAGAACTTTTGGCATGAGACCCTTTCCCAATTCACATTCACGTATGAGTTCACCAAGGGCAAGGATAATGGTTTGGTGGATGCTTTGAGCCACAACCCTGCTTTAGCGCCCAATCCCAAGGAGGTGTAAGTTCACAACACCCAGGTGATGATTTCTCCAAGTAAACTTCTGCCTCAACGACCCTCTCCTTGGGCCAATGGGCCCGCGCTTGCACCTCTGGAAAACGCGGAGGAATATAGTATGTTCAGGAAGGTAGTCCTTTCTCAGCCGCTGGCAGAGGAATATACTACGTTACTTGCTAAGTGAGATTTGAATCAAGAGGATCTCTCCAGGGGCTATCACATGAAGGATGAGATGGTGTGGTTCCAGGGACGCCTATGGGTTCCTGCTGGACCACTTCGCCTGGAAATCATCTGGGACCATCATGATGGGCTTACCATTGGTCATCCTGGGAAAGTGAAGACATTAGAGTTAATCCGGCGCACATACAATTGGAAGGGCTTGCCTGCTCAGGTGGGGCAGTACTTTAAGGAGTGTTTAGTCTGCAACCAAATGAAGCCAACTCAGCAACCTTTAGCGGGGTTGTTGGTTCTTGTCCAGAAAGCTGAAGGGCTCTGGACTTCTCTATCAGTGGGTTTTATTGTAGAACTACCTGTCTCAGATGGTTACGATGCCATCACGGTGGTAATGGCCAGTTTACAAAGTTCGCCCACTTCATTCCATGCAGAACTACAATAACTACGGCTGAAATGGCCAGGCTTTTTGTCATGCATGCGTTTGCGCTCCATGAAGTTCCCCAAGAGATTATCAGTGACCGGGGACCTAGTTTACCTCTGTCTTTTGGGAAGAGTTGTGTAAGACTCTCCAGATTCGCCCTTGCCGTTCAATTTCCTATCACTCACAATCAGATGGGCAGACTGAACGAGTGAACCAGTGCTTGGAGCAGTTCCTGCGGTGTTACACCACCGCAGACCATTCCAATTGGGCTTCTCACCTAACAATGGACCAGTTTAGTTACAATAATTCCTTGCACTCCTCATTTGGTTTTTCCCCATTTTTCGCCAGCCATGGCTTTAACCCCGCCTTTAACATGGAGCCTAGCTGTGGGTCAAAGGTTGAAGCAGTGGTGGACTTTGCCAAGACAATCAAGAAGGTCCACCAGGGGGTATCCACAAGCTTGGAGGCGGCTATGCAGATATATAAGGAGAACGCTAATGGGAAGCGCCAAGTGGGTCCTGCATACAAGGACTGGGATCTTGTGGTGCTTGATGCTCATAACATCCCAATCAAGCAGCCATGTAAGAAGTTGGGACCAAAGGGAATTGGTCCCTACCGCGTTGTTAGAAAAGTGGGCCATGCCTCATACCAGTTGGATCTCCCCCCCTCATTATGGATCTTCTCTGTGTTTCATGAGAGCAAGCTGAGTTGTTCAAGGGCCCCCACCAGAGACTCCTGAGGTCTATCTCATGGATGGGGAACCAGAGTGAGAGGTGGAAGAAATAGTTGCCTCACGCTGCGTTAAATGTAGACTCAAATACTTAGTATCCTAGAAGGGCTTTGACGCTGCAGAAAACAGTTGGGTTCCAGCGCGAGACTGTGTGCATGCCCAAGATCTGATTGACGCCTTCCACAAGCGTTTTCCCCAGGCTGCCAGATCCTAACCCAAACTGACCGTCGCCACTATGAATTTGGCCCCTGCCAACAAGAACTTTTCCCTGGTGCAAGCCCCTGGAGAGGGGGTTGAGCCCTGTTGGGAGGAGAGGGTAATGTAGTGTACACATAACATAATAGTGGAGATCAACCCCAAAAATAGGGCTGGGCGCCTGGAGGCCCAAAAGGTGAAGATACAGGGCCTCCCAGACCTGAAGCACACCCTAGACCAGCGCTGGGTAAGGGCAAAATATGCCCAGGTTGGTCCTAGTGGGGTGATGAGTGCTCAGCCCCTGACATTGGGCCAAGATTAAAATGAACTATCTATCAAATAAAGGTGTTTGGTTTGGTTAGTTGAGGAATGGGGATTAGAAACCCGTTCTATCTACGAAATATCGCGCTTGGGTCAAATCCAACTTCAATTGATCACTCAAGTGAATTCAGTTTCATCCTATTCTACTAACTCAGATGGCAGTATTGCCCTATTGGTGAATCGCTGCTTGGGCCCACTGCAGCATAACCTCAATTTCCTCATCCAAGCTTAAATACGTTTTCCCTTAACCAACATTACTTGTTGGTTGACTTTCCAAATAAAAATTCTCCCATTTTAATTTTAAAATGTTATTACCAAAGTTTATGTGCACGGACCCCTTTGAGGAGGTCTCATGCTCCATTCAATTTGCCATTTTGAACATAATCCGATTTTTCCCAAGTGCACCGCTGGTTCGCCCAGGTCCCCTCCAACCTGGTCCATTTACCTCTCCTCTTCTTGTGCACCTCATCGTTTTTGGGTGTTTCCTGATCGCGTTTTTTTGGTTTTAGTTATTATTGCTCCAGCACCCTGTGCTGGGCGCTAGTAGCTTTAGTACTAATGGCTAGTTTCCAAGCGTTGGCTTTGTGCACTGAGCACCTCCATGCTGGAAACAGGAGAGTTATAGACACTCTCCTTACAGCTTGGGTGGGATTTGGAAACTAAGTGGGTGGTAAGAACTGATTGGTTGACACTGGAAAAGCTACTCTGCAACTCCAAAGGGAGTGGAAGAAAAATGGATTTCCACAAAAAATTCCGCCAAAGCAGCATTTTGGTGATTGGTGGAGGGAGGAGTGGTGGGGGCCACTATGGTGGCAATAAAATGGCATTTGCGCTACAAGTGGTCAAGGCCAAAGCACAAAGGTCAGACAGAGTAATTGTTCTCCACACAAAGATAGAAAAGATGTTTGGGTTTGAGAATTTACCGGTGCAAGGTGAAATTTCAAGGTGTGTATCACAATTGAGAGGGCAGACCATTGCAAAAATGAAAGGCTCTGTAAGATGGCTGACTCCATTGGGAACCACAAACTAAAGGATGAGGTCATCAATATAAGCAGCCAGAGCCTCCATAAATTTGTGGCGAAGCTGCTTGGTAAAGGTGGGAAGTAAATCTGGCAACTAAACTTCAGAGTGGCCTCAGTAGGCAACCAAGTGCAAGTGGATGGAATGGGGTATTTTTATATCAAAGGCAGAATTGCTGCCACCATGGAATGGGCTTCACAGGGAAAGCCAAGGTCAAAGAACCTTATATAGGGGTGGAAATTTAAAAACCTTATGGGTTTTTATATCTCCTGGTCCATCTCAATGATGGCCGCAAATATGTATGGAAAGAGATTTACCATATTTTCCCAAAAACCAAAGCGCAGGTTATTCCTATGGAGCACCAGAAGGCTATAAAGCACCTCTTGGGATTATGTGAGATGGTGAGTTAAGTCAAAGATTGGACAAAGCGACTGGAAGAGTTGAGGGGGAGGGCTGGTGGAGTTAGCCTAGTCATGCTTTGGAAGAAGCTGAGAAAACAGTAGATGGTGCACCATCGCCCCATGCTAGGGCAGCAAGCGTCAAACTCATAACATTGGAATATTGGGGTGGTAAAAACCAAAAGAAAGTTGTAAAAAACCATAAAAAATTGTATCTGGTCAATCAAATTATTGAATCAAAGAAAGATATCTTTTAGATTTTTACCTTTTTGTATAGATTGATAGATTATGTAAGCATTGGGTAAAAACCCTTGCGGATAGTTTGGGAGGAATTTCCATTATGAACCAAGAAGGGGAAGAAGCCACCAGCCATGCTATTTGTCACCACGGGTGATTTAGCCCATGTGGTAGATGAGATGTGGGTAATGGCGTATCCACTGAGATTTGCGCCTCTTCCTCCTCTGTTCACACCATATAGTTTTTAAAGAAAATTTGGGAGGTGTGTCAGAAGGTGGCAGTGGTCAGAAGCCATTGACAGCAGAAGATGAGCAGAAATTATCCCTGGGAGGTTCCTCCACTGGTTTGATTTCTGCTAGCAGAAATAAATTGGTAACAATTGAAGTCATATCAATCAAGTCACTCTTTGACTAAAAAATCCTAATTCACCTTTCTTTGCCAGCATTATTACAAGCAATCTCGTCCCCAACAGGTTTGGTAGTGATGATTTTTTCCTTACCTAATGGAACCGGCCATATGTGGACTGGCTGAGGGCACAAACTTCTGTCCATAGGGAGTTGTCATCATTGCGCTAAGCGCAATTGTGGCTGAATGAATATTCCTGCTAGTGAATCAATGCTAATCTGACTGGGCAGGTTGGATTTAATTCAGTATTTGCAATTATTTAGGAATATCAATCTGCTGTGATTGAATAAAAAATTTCCAATATTAGTGCACTTAATCTCAGTTCCCCATTCAGAAAGCATTTAGGGTAATGGTTCCCAATGGGTCCGCTGGAACTTTATTTTTTCCATGGTAAAGTTACAGTTTATAAAAAATCATTAATTAAATCTAAATTTATTTGTATATTTAAGAAGTCCGCTGAACATTTAGTGGCAATGATTTCCAACTTTGAGATCCCTTGGATAGTACTTTTGGTGAACCTTTTCTTTTTTCATTCATCAATATGGATGGCTGTATTAAAGGTATTAGGGATGGTATTTTGGTGGTACTCCATCCCAAGTGCCAGCACAGTATTATTAACATGTTCCATGACGTAATGAAGCGACCCCAGTTTTTGTCCTTCTCTAACCTTTTCTATAGGAAGTGTGATGCATTGGTTTTGTGATATGAATGGATGGGTCATTCTTTGGATCATAGCTTTTAAACCGTGAATGAGGAGTATCTCCTAACCCAGACCATTATGAGGTTACCTCCCATGTCCTGTGTAAATGAGCTTTGTCCCAATTTCTCCCCACGCTCTGGACAGCTTAGATGGGTCGCAAGTGTGAGTGTTGTTTGTCCCTGCGCCCACTTTTAGGCCTCCTCTATCTTCTGTTTTGTGCTCAGGTAATAGTATCCATGCAGTTGATTTGAATGCGCTGGGGGAGTCATTGTATATTAATAGTTAGTGCTTTTGTTGTCTTCTGGACAACTGACAGAGGTGGAGGTGGTACAGGTGGCCAGAACCACGTTTACTTCTCCCAAGGATGGCCCAGAAGATGATCCAGCGTTTCCCCCTTCCCTCAGTTATGTCACATAATGTTGCTAAAAACCAAGACCAGGCTTATTTTTATCACCTGTTAAATATAATTGGGGTCTCATGTATTATCTTTCAAAGCTCTCTTGGAAACAAGGTAGCTGGATACTTTATGAACTTACAGGTCTCTCAAGATTAAGACCTAGATTTGAACTCAGGGTCTCTGGTGTTGAGTATTTTACAAACATCATTGACTTTCTATATGATGAGATGGCCTGTAACATTCTTGGTGCATGCATTTGGCTTTTGCAACTGGTTCAACGTGGTTCCATATCTGTTATATAGTGTTATACTCAGGTTGGTTGATGGTGGCGGCAACAGGTTAGCTTTAACCTAAGACCAATTTTTTGCTTGTGAATTATTACGCATGTGGCATATTTATTATTTATACCTTTTACCCTGCCAGGGCGGTGGATTCAAATGTGTCAGTTCCATCCCAAACTGCATTGCCATAAGATTTCAATCTAAGTTTTTTGCAATATAAGGTCTTTTTTATTTATCTCTCTTTTGCTTCGATAACTAAATCAAAGCCAAATTCAGATTCTTATAAAAAAATATAAAAACAACTGCTCAAATGAGCCAAAACTTACCAATGTTGATGCAATCGACGCCTGCTGCTCCAGCTTGGGGTGGTGGTGCGCCGCCATCTGGCATCTTTTGGCCACCGCTGAAGTTTGCCCAGGCTGGCTCTGATAGCCCTCCCAATGCTAATGGGCGTTATGTCTCCCTTGGGACTTGGCCCACCACCTCACAAGCTCCAAGTTGGTGCTCCAGAGCCCTTTGGTGCTCCCACAGAGCAATTTGCATTTTGGCCTCTGGGTCAAATATGGGAATCTTTTTCCATATGTGAGTGCAGCCATCATCAAGATGGCTTTGGTGGTTTTCAAACTTGCTGGTTTCATTGACTTCTGCCCCTTTAAGGGGTACTTTGATCTCAGCTTCCATTTGAAAGCTGATGCAGCAGCAGCATCTTAGCTGCAAATTGTTTTTTATAAAAATTCTGATTTCCACCATCTGCACGTGGCTCCCAGATGAGGCCACTTTAGTGGTCCAGTTTTCTAGGTTGCCCTCCCATTTCTCCCTGAATGCCTCCGCTACAAGATCACGGAGGGTTTGGCCATTTATGGTGCAGACCCCATGTTGCAATTTGTGGTTCCCAATGGGGTGGATTGGCTGGCAGAGCCTCACGCCTTTGCAACAATCTACCCATTTCATAATGACTCTCCTTATGATTCCCCCAACACCATGATCAGATCTGCCCCTGATCACCCATTATGGGCGCATGTCAAAAACAGCTGTGCCATTTGCCCCTTGTGCTTTGAGCTTGACCACTCGAAGTGCAAGTGCCCTAAGGTTTCCATTTCCGCCGCTTCCACCACTCAGCCCTCAGGCGTTGGGCCCATGGCCATTTCACCCCAATTTTTTGGGTGGGGCTCGATCCTACCCCCAACCTTGAGGAAATTTGGCACTGCTCCAAAGTGGCACCCAATCATAATCAAAATTTTTAAAATTTTTAATACAAATTTGACCATATTACAGATTCCTGAGTTGATAGCTGTACCAGTTTCAGCTGAGCTTCCATGATCAACAGCATTTGGCCAATCAGCTTCTGCCACAGCCCCAATTCCTATGGCTAGGTCAGTGCTGGCTGAATCCAATCCATTCTGGCTTTCAAATGGATTGATGAGGATGAATGGCAATACTAGGTAAAACTAGATTTTTCTTTGGAGAAGTTCTTTGTTGACCCTCCCAAATCATGTTCCCACCATTTTCATCCAAGAAAACAGTTTTCCAAATTACAAAAAATATCAATTAAATAGCAGTTGAGGCTGCAGCTGCCCCTGCCAACACCCTACTTCGCCAGCAACTCCATGGGGCAATGGAGCCCCTTGTTGAGGGTATTCCTATCCCCAATTTTCCTCATGATTTTTAGGAAGATGCGAAGTATGATATTGAGAAGCTTGCTTTTGGTGTGAGCCAAGCTTGCATTAATGCGGCAAAACTTCTCTTTTTAACCCCAGCTATCCTGAACCTGCTGGCACATCAAGTCCATTCACCTGTGTGCTGGCTCTCATCACTTTTGCTGAGCATCAACTTGCTCAATACGTTGAGGCGATGGACACTGCCAACCTCATCAACGAAGAAAACCCACAATTATACCTCTTTATGACCCATGTCGCTGATGCTCCCATCCTGATGCTGTCTGCCATGGTCCACCAGCTAAAGCGGTCACCAGACAAAAGTTTTCCCAAAGCTTCCTCACCTTCTGATATTGCTTCTTAGGCTGTTAGCTGAGGTGCCATATTAGGGATTTTTTTATTTCTAATAATCCCTTTGTTTGTCCCATTTGCAGATAAAAATGCGTGGCGGCTCAACTTTGGGTTGAGCACCAATAGTGCTAAAAAAGCAATATAAGATCTTTTTTTATTTGGTGAAGGCCAATAGACTTTCCGCCCACTCTGAGTATGATCTGGCCTTCCATATGACAGTAAGTGTAATCAGTTTTAACTATCCTCTGTACCTTTATAGAGAAAGAGGAAAAGGCCCTGGAGTTGTGACTGGATGGCATTCTCCAGAAGGGGTTGATAATGAAGCAAACATCTCTTATTGTATATCCAATCATTTTTACTCAAAAAGCTGCTGGTAAGCTATGACCATGCAAATAACATCACCGTGCACAATCACTATCTGCTCCCCTTTGAGCGCCCATCAACCAGCAATCACCAAATCCTAATTGTTCTCTGAGCTTGACCTGGAGAATACTTCCACCAAATTGGTTAGCAGAAGGCCAGGAGTGACTGATGGCCATCTGTATTTGTAGGGTATTTTTCAATTCCACATGATGCACTTCAGCCTCAAAATGCATCTGCTGTCATTTTAGCATATGATTGGTGCTTTACTGAATAATCTTCATTTAACGTTCATGGTGACATAAATTGACAATATTCTGGTGCATTCTCTCACCCCCAAAAAATCCTGTAAAAGACCTGGAGGCGTTTCAGGTGGCGGTGAAGAAGGCTTGTTTTTATGTCAATCCCTCAAAGTAACTGTTCTTTGAGTATGAGGTTACCTTCTTGCGTAATCTTGTCTTGAAGGTTGGTTATGCTATCCTGCCCAGAAAAATCAAGACAATATTTTCTTAGCTCACACCCACTATGCATAAGCAGATGTGTAGTTTTTTGAGAAACAATAATTTTCTGAAGAAATTTTTGCCCGAGCTTTCTGGATGGTGTTGCCTCTTAATCACCTAATGTTAAAAAACATTACATTTAAATGGATGGAGGATTGGCAACGTATTTTAGATATCAGGATATTGGAGATGATGGGAAGAATAATACCAGCTCAACTCACACAACTGAATCAATGCTTAGACCTGAGAAGGGGATTGAAGGAGTTACCTCAATTAATTACCCAGAAGATTTTATAGTCGCCATGGCTCAAATTGACCTTAGGAAATACCATCAGAGCAAATCAGACCTAAGATACAAAAAATGAAATTATGTCTCAACAAAATGAGGGATTATCAGAATCTCAGGAGATCATTACTAGAGGTGGCGCATGAGGCAGTAAATTGAGATGAAATCACAAATAGGTAAGAATAAAATTTGTCCATTGATCAACCTAATTGATACAAAGTCTCATCCAACTTGGTACAAGCAACAATTATTTTTACCCTATCAAAAATATGCCACAAAGGCATTATACCATCCGGAATGCATTGCATTATCAAGAGCCTTCCTTCTAGATTTCCCCCTATATTTTTTATTAATTCTATTTCTTTTTGGGGTTTATATTGTTGAATATAAAATATATAAGCCTCTCTTTTATACTACAATAAAGTTACGCCGTTAATTCTATATTTTGTTTTGGTACTTGACTTCAATAAGTTCATTTCGCCATATTTACCATAGGACGGATAATTTAACTGATGGTACATAAGTGATGACTTAGAACCCTTTGAAATAAAAATTATATTTGTTATTCATCTTAGACATCTTCAAGTATTGACTATCAGGCTTCTTGGGAATAGCACCAATGAGCTCAAAAGTTGAAGCCCTACAGGATGGTTCTCGCTACATGGGGCTCAAATGACGCTTAATGATACCTGCAACTAATTGATCCCCCATAAAAGATACCCAACTAATAGTTTCACCCACTGTGCATAAAACGGAAAAAATGAAGAAGATAATCAAATGGGAAGTCTGATCATCATCACATTTGACGAAGTTTAATAAAATCTTATGGAGATTCCTAAAGCTCATCGTCTAACATGGTTTCCAATGAAGGAGTATAAGACTTACTTTGTGGAGTCATTACATCAGGAGAAAGAGCCAGCCACGAAAGGGCATCCACTATGGACAGGACTCTCATGAACATATATGAATCCAGTGCTTTCACAGAGAGTTATGGATCAAGTGTGAATCTATCTTGATATATTATGCGCTTTGTTCACCCTGTTATTTGTCATATCGTGCATTTACAAGAAGTCCATAACGAGAAACTCTACCATCATATAAATACCCAAGGGCCTTACAGATGGCATATGAACAGGAATATAATTTAGTGTTACAAAGTATAAGGGGACCTATTCCATTTGACCAAAGTGAACTGTTCCTACATTAATTAGCTCCATAATCAAATGGAGACTATTGATTATGTTGTTATTAATTTGTGGGGAAGATATAAAGCTCTTTAGAAAGTACATATCAGAGTCAAATGAGAATACTAAGAGATTACTCAAAGCCTTCGCTGAAAAGCTACAAGTTTTAAGCTAGTGAAGCCATGGAGAAATGGCGGCTCATCTCACACTAACCATTATCAGGAGGAAGAACATATCAAGCTCCTAAAGGCTCATCTAGAGCAAGCCTTACGAAGAATTGATGAGCTGGAGGCACATCAAACCTCTGAGACCTCATCAGTAGCTCAGAATAGTTTTTCAAGTGACCTGCGTTGAATAGGATGTGGCATCCTATGAAACTCAGAAGTCTACTCTTTTCATCACCAAGCGACTTAACAAACTGAAGAGCGACTTGAGAAGCAAATCCCCCAGTCAAGAGGACTTTAACCACATCTACTTTCACCTCAACGAAGCTGAGAAACGCTGGAATACTCTTAAAAAAGAGCCTAATCTAGGACTGACAAGCCTTCTCAAAGCACCAAATGCAAAGGGATGGAGGATCACTTAAATCGTCGCATTGGAGTATTGGAAGATGATAACAAGCTTCTGTGAATATACTGCTTATCCGCTTGCCAACAAATTCATGAATTGGAAATTCGCATTAAGAACTTGGAGAACAAATAAGTAGTTCTTGAAATAAGCATCAATCTGCTGGATATTAGACAAGCTTTCCATGCAGAGTATGGAGCAACATATTTTTCCTCTACAGGACTATATATGTCAACTCAATTGTCAAGTTGAACAGAGTGACATAAGAACTGATATTACTAATCTAAAGCTCCCAGAGTACGTGTCATTACTGGATTGGAGGCCACTACCTTTAAGTTTATGCTCAAGGACAAGTTTATATTATGGCGAAGAAATTATCACATTTTTCCTCTAAATCTATGAGGCTGCAGTGGAAGGTGCAACCAACCATCAAAAGGTTAAGCATATTTTATCTTGTTTAAGCCACATGGCTCAAGAGGTATGGTGTCTCATATGGATGAATTGCTTACCTAAAGTGAAGTGAAAGAGGCGGTCTTCATAGATTTTTAGTCAAAGCAGAGCCCGAGTATGAAGAAACAGGACTTCATGAGAATCGCTTTACACCAATTGAAACATTTTTAAAATTTGCTGATTGTTTTTATATAGAGGTCCAAACGCTGTTGACATGATAATTACTCTGGATGATGCCATAGCCGCCGTCGTTTCTGGTTTGCATAATAACACTGACCTATACATGCATTTTACATCCTTAAAACAAATCTTAAACTCTGTCTTAGACATCAAGGAAGCCCTACTCAATTTAGGTGACATACACGAGCCAGAGACCTCACAAAAGACCTCCAAGAAACCCAGAGTGTATACCGTGGAGGAAGTGAAGCCTAAGAAGGAGGAATAGCCAAGATGCAATTAGTGTAATAAGAACAACCATACTGAAAATATGTGCTCTAAAAAGAACCTTGCTTTTCTGAGAAGGGAAAAGGAACGTCAGCTTAGGGTCAAGTACCTCTAAAACTGACTGACCTGAAGTACCTGAGTATAAAACATTGTCAATTTCTCATGTTGATTGCCTTGAAGAAGCCTGACTATGTCTCTGAAGGGGGTTATGAGGACACAGGTTCTTACACTTTTATGATAACCAGATGATCTCGCCATTCTGGACCATTTAAATGCTGAAAACATAGACAACACCCAGGTTCCCAAAGGCACTTACCTCAGTCAGGTTTTCAGATGTCCCAGGATAATTGATAAGATAGCGATGCTGATAAGTACCTTGCCCTGCTAATCTGACCCATCTTGAGCATCCAAAATCTTCTGGAGATCAAGAATAATTATCCTAATACTGCTAAAAGCTTAATGTGACGTTCCGCCTCAAAGAGGTGTTAATCCTTAAACAGAATTTTGGAGGAGCCATTACCAAAGTGCAAGTGATAATTCAAAAGTTTGATTTATGGCTATCTTGGATATGGGATCGCCTATCAATGTTGTGTTATCCTGGCTCATCAAAAGACTCAAACTCGCCCAGACCTTGAAAATACTCAAGTATATAATACCGCCAGTCCAAATAACACCAAGGAAATAGGTGCGTACTCATCTCTGCCAATCTTAGTTGAAAAAGTTAGATTTTCAGCTCCCTCAGTTGATCTAGACAGCAGTCAATATGATATTTTTATTGAGCAAAGTTTATGATAAAATATGGAGGATTTATCAACCTTATGAAAGTATAATTATTACTACTTGACTATATTACCCTTATACTGGATAAAAAACTACATCAAGAAGGATTACTCTTTTCTGGTCAAGTATCAGTTTCTGCTTTACCTTTGTAATATTTTACCTCTTTAAAGAAAAACATAAAAAAGCTACTGGCTCAGTAGATGCAGCGGAGGGTATATCATTTAATGCCAACAAGGAGGGAAAAATTAAACCAGTAGAACAAAGAGTGGTTTCCATCAACATAAGCTTCATATACCCCTTGTAACGGTTGAGTTTGTTTCAATTGTTGCATCTGACTCAGATTAAGATTTTCAGAATCTGAGTCAGATTGCTTTAATAATGCTTTTGGTTTGGTCGTTTTGGGCACTGGGTTGTGCCTCACTCAATTTGTAGATTAGGCTTGCATGAGCCTAGTCAATAACTCAGGTTAAGCCCCTGAAAGGCTGCCTTTATAAAGCGCCTACCTATTCTGAGGTTCACTTCATAATTCTATAGCTTTATCACCTAACATTTCCTACCTGGGATCATTGGTGGTTATGGCTCCCCAGACAAGATCCAGTCAGATGAGCCCCTTTTCATGTCTGAAAAAATTTTTTAAAGGTTTTTTTGGGGCTTGAATATCTCATATACCTGTGGTTTTTTTCTGGGTGCTTGGTTACAAGGAGCTATTTTGAGCAGGTTGGGGCAGGCCAACTCCTCCAGAGGACTTTGCATAACCAACCAGTATTAGGTAATTGTTGGGCTTTTCAGGTGCCGAGAGTACCTCTTCCACATGGTTGGCTGGTTTGGTTGCTTATCAGTGCACCAAAAGAATATTTTATTACATGGCAGTCAGAACTGGGGTTTCTCTGGTCTGTGAAATTATTTCAAAGTCAAATGTGCGCTGCATGCCTCCAATCCCCAGTTTGGCCAGCCTCAGTGGTCACTTGGTCCCAGTTGTTGAGGAACCAGCACTGGTGGTAGCTGGTGACTGATGGCCAACCCTGGACTTTAAGTGACCGTCAGTTAATTTCCCAGTTGGGCCTCCCACTCACCAGGGATTCAGTGGCACTGAGGGGACCTGTCTCAGCAGGGCTCCTCACCTGCGGATGGTCCACCCAGAAAGGGTTCAGACGTCCATCCATGATGTACCATGCGCCCCTCTTGCACTTCTGTCAGGGAAAACGCCTTCCTGGTCAGGATTGGAAGACCATCGCCAATAGGAGCTCAGGAGGGGGTGCAACGCAGCCAAGTGCTGGGCGTGCATTTTTGGGCTGGGTGGGCTGATTCTGGAAGTCCAGTGCTGATTTGCTCTTGCCATTTGTGTTTCCCTCAAGGGGCCTGGAGTGCATCCAGGCTAATTTTCCTGGGGCTTGAGGTAAATCGCCCCAGGAAGCCCACATAATGGCAGCCTTCCGCTGTGAGCCCCTCTTTGGGGAGGGGCCCTCCTCTAGTGTGGGGTGATATAACATTTGAGTTTGTCTTGATTGTTGCATTCCAACTCAGATTCAGATTTTCCAAATCTGAGTCAGATCATTTTAATAATACTTTTGGTTTGGTCATTTTGGGCACTGGGTTGTGCCTTTCCTGAGTTGTAGATTAGGCTTTGCAAGCCTAATCAATGACCAGGTGAGGCCCCCAAAGGGCTGCCTTTATTAGACGTTCCTGCCCATTCTGAGGTTCACTTCAGAATTATATAGCTTATTCACTTAGTATTCTCTACCTGGAGAGCATTGGTGGCGATGGCTCCCCAGATGAGCTCCGGTCAGAGGGGTCCTTTTTTATCTTAAAAATAAAAATAAAGGTTGTTTTGGTGTTTGCATACCTCACATATCTGTAATCTTTTCTGGGTGCTTGGTTATGAGGAGCTATTTTGAGCAGGTTGGGGCGGGCCAACTCCTCCAGAGGACTTTGCATAACCAGTATTAGGGGATTGTTGGTCTTGTCAGGTGCTGATAGTACCTCTCCCAACATTGTTTGTCAGTTTGGTTGCTTGTTGGTGCACCAAAAGAATTATTTAAACATACAGCGGTCAGAACTGTGTTTTTTTAGTCTGTGACATCCCTGAACTTCTCAATACATACTACTAGTGCTGATGAAGTAAGTAGGTCAAAACCAATAATTTCTCCAGAAGTCCTCAATACAGCTTATTAGCAGTCTATAGAGCTATTACTTGGGAACCTAACTTATAAAGATATCTTAGTCAAAAAGCATCAAGAGATTAATAAAGGTCAAATTCTTTCCATTGATGAAATTTACAAGGTACATTTCATCAGTACTTGACCTTAATTTTGGCCTACCTACTGAGAATTTAAGTTTGTGCTATCTCTCAAGTCTAAATATCTGATGAGTTATATCAGGAAGAACTGAGAAGGTGCACTAACTAATTGAAAGCTATCAGGATGCTTTCTACTTGTCAGATGATGACTATGGTCACATGAAAGACTTTACTTGTAGTTTTGATGTAGGAGATACAACCTCTACTAGATCGATTCCATATAGGAAGCCAAAGGTAGATGAGCAATACATGAAGACTGAACTCAAAGAAAATATAGGATGCCAGATTACTTGTGCCCTCACAGAGTCCATTGCCATCCCCACTGATGTTTATAAAGAAGAATGGTGGTCACAGAATAGTGATAAATTTCAGGAAGTTAAACAGCTTCACTAAGAAAGACATCTATACAATTCCAAGGATTGATGATGCCCTGGATCAATTTTTTGTGCTCAAGTTCTTCTTTGCGATGGACCTCTACTTCATTTATTGGAAGATGGGTTTTTCACCTGAAGACCAATAAAATGCGCATTTTTATGCACAAAAGTTTTTTTTCAATATACCTTGCTCCCTCAGGGATTATGCAACGCTCTCACATCATTCCTTTGTCCATATATCACATCATGAAAGATTTTAAACTCAGCTGTGTGATCATGTACCTATATGTTATAATGGTATTTTACAAAACTTTCAAAATCATCTAGATCGCCTCAAGTCAGAGTTCCAATGACTGAAAGAGAATCATTAAAACTAAAACTTGCAAAGCATACCTTTTCCAGAAGGACTTGGAATTTTTAGGACATGCCATATCATGGGAGGGAATTTTACCAAATTACAATAATGTTGAAGCATTCTCCAAGACTCCTGAGCAAAAGAGCCTTTGATATATACAGGTATTCTTAGGAATGATGGAATATTACCATCAATTTATCTCTAATTTTGCTCAATTTGCTGAACCTCTTGTCTGACTTCTTGCCAACAATACCCCTTTAATATGGGGTTTAGAGAAAAGAAATGCATTAAGTCAAAAGTGTAATTTTGTTAAAGAGATGACCTATCTTATGGCAACTAGAATATACAAGCCTTTCATCTTGTTTATTGACGTCTCTGACAGCCATAAGCGCCATTTTTCTCAACTGGATGAGGAAGGCATTGACCACCTAATGTCTTATTATAGCAAAACGCTTTTCAAGGCTGAGCAAACTTGTAGCGTCATGGAGAAAGAAAGCTTAGCTGTATCTTGGTGGTGAAACATTTCTGCCCCTTCATGTATGATATAAATTCTAGTGTTGTGACAGACTATGATTCTCTATAGTGGCTGCAAAGATGAAAGATCCATCAGGAAAACTATCCAGGTAGGCTCTCAAGCTTCAACACTATGACATGAATATCATCACCAAGCTGGAACAAAACATATGAATTTTAATGGACTGACTCAACTGTCCTACTATATTTTTACAATAGTGAAGCTGAGCGGTTATAAGGCCTACTCAATAAAACAAACTATTGGGAAAACAAAGATAGATCAGTTCAGAAAATGCTAAATGACATGCTTAAAATACAAAGGTTCTTGAGAGATTACTTTACAAGAAAGTGATAATTGAATGTCTACCTGACTTACAATATTAGGAATGGGTACAGTATTAATGGAATCCTATAATACCTTAGGCCATGGAGGAGACAGGAAAACTTATGAATGGATTAAAGATTGCTGCTATTGAGAAGGAATACTGGACTCTGTAATGGAAGTCTTAGACGTCTGAATCACTTGTAAAAATCAGACGCCACATAAGAACAAGTACGATTTTCAGCTCATGACCCTTCATCTGCCTTTTTTGACCATCAGTTTAGATGTCATAGGTCACTATCTGAATCTACAAAAGGAAAGCAATACGTCCTTGTAGGGATTGATCATTTCATAAAATGGGTCAAAGCAATCACCATTCCTGAGAAGACTGATAAAGCTAATGCTAACTTTTCTATATCAAAACATATTTACTATGCATGGCTGCCTGGGGGTACTGCTATGTGATAATGGGAAACCCCTTACTTCACAAGTTGTGAAAATCTTATACATGAGCATGGAAACTCAACAACTATTTTCATCGCCTTATAACCCATAAACTAATGAGAATTTAGAGAGAGAGAATGGGACATTAATCTCTATATTATACAATATGACCACTACTGATCCATTATAAAAGTACTAATACCTCAAGTGCATTGATAACTTACCATTAAGATTCCATTAAATTATTAAAATGTCTCTTAAAAGCTTATATGTAAGAGAACCTGAAATCTCAGCTTTATTAGCTCATGAGTTACAAGCGACAATACTAAAGAGTTTGAGAAAGCGCTAAGAATATTAGCTAGAAAATTATAGAACTTTATTTGGAGGCCATGACAAATATAGCCAAGACGATCACATTAAAAGGTCAAAAAGCAAATGTAACTTCCCAACCTTTAATCACCTTTGAAATTTTTGGACTTGCCCTATCCTATCACAATTGAATAGCGCCCAAGGAGGAAAATTATATTCCATCTGGAATGAGCCATATGCTATCGTGTACAAATATGGAGATTAATACTTAATCAAGTCTTTGAAAGTTGGAGTAACAATCAAATGCGTTCATATCCAATCTTTGCGCCATTACCCACCTGCCACTACTCAAAAGGGGTGCTACCAGATATCCTGATTTTCAAATTGAGGGGAATAATATCGACCATATGGCTCCCTCAACTGAATTGACACCTAGACCTGAGAATGGGTTAAAAGGTTTTACCTTGATAGTTTACCCAGAGAAAATGATAGTTGGCACAGCTCAAATCGACTCTAGGAAAATTCTGATGGACCAAAATGAGCCTAAGATACCCTGAGATAAATTCTTGACTAAAAAAATGAAAATTCATCAGAAGGTCAGGTGACAACTACTTGAAGTGGATCTTAAGGCAGAAAATTAAAATGAACCTGAGAAGGTGAATAATTTAAGAAGCTGCTGAATGATCAACCTAAGTGACCCCCAATCTCATCTGACTTGGATATTCAATTCACCATTTTTGCCCTATCAAAAATATGATACAAAGCATTATACCATCTGGAATGCATTAAATTTCCAAGAGCCTCCCTTCCAGATTTCTTCCCCTATTATTATATTAACCCTTTTACTTTTGGTTTTTATTTTGTTGAATGCAACATATAAAGTCCCCTATTTATACTATAACAAAGTTATGTCATTATTTCTATATCTTCTTTTGGCACTTGACTTTAGTAAGTCCATTTTGATGTACTTACCATTAGATTAATATTCTAGCAGATGGGAATAAATAGTGACCTAGAAACCCTTTTAAATAAAAATACTTGTCATGCGACTTAGTTGACATCAAATAAAAACTGTTGGACTTCTTGGGCATAGCACCATAGAGCTTAAAAATGGAAGCCCTACAATGTAGAAGCCTCATTAAATGAATATGAAAACTTTTTCTCCAAAGGACCTGGCAATTATGGGAAAGTGATGAAGTAATTCATCAGTTTAAAACTGAGGATCATCCCCCATTTAAAACTCAAACTTACTGGTAATCTAAAGTAGAGAAGGCTTAAGTGGCTCTTGATTTTAAAAAAACTATTAAAGGTTGCCTACTGGTACCACACAAAACCCTTGGGTTTCCCCTCCGCTATTAATTTAAAAAAAAAAAAAGGACATTGTGTTATCCTAGGCCATCACCGACTAAATTCCATTATTCAATAGGACAGTTTCTTCCTAACTCAGAAAAACAACTCTTTACATCCAATGACAAAATTTTTTTGGCAATAGATTTTAACAGAGGCTACTGTCATATTGACTTATCCCCTGAGTATCACAAAATTGTGCCTTTGTTTCTAGTGGAGGGCTTTTTGGACCTACACGGGTGCTGAAGGGGTTATGCAACGCCCTGCTATTTACCAAGCAACAAAGTATGGATTATAGGGGATTTAGAGTGTCCCTGTGTGTTAGTTTATCTTGATGATTTAACTATCTTTTTGTGAATTTTCATAAACCACCTGTTCATCTTAAAGAGGTTTTTTGCAATTATGACAAACTTCTCTAAAATTAAACTCCTCCAGATGTTTCTTCTTCCAAAACGAAATGAATTTTTTTGGTACATAAGGTAAGTCAAAAAAAATTTTCCTGATGGACATTAAAGTTACTGCCATATCTAAAATTTCACCTCCTAAACACCTTCGAGATGTGCAAGTTTTTCTCATAATTGGCAGCTATTATACCCATTTCACATTCACAATTTGCATATACATCTAAACCCTTAGTCTATTTGTTAAAATGGGGATTCCTTTCCATTGGAAAGAAGAGCAGCAAATGTTTTTCAATTGGTTATGTGTAGATCTGACCCATTCCTCTGTTCTTAAACACACCTATTTTGACAAGCAATTTTTACTTTTTACCAATACTAGTGATCTTGTTATAGAAGATATACTATCTAACCACTATGAAATTTAGTTGACCATCCCATTGCATATAACTTCAAATTTTTTTAGAGCTGATAACAACTATAGTGTAACAGAACAAGATTTTTCTACCAGTTTAAAGGCTATTTAACACTTCAGACCCTATTTATATGATGATACCTCACTAAAATAACTGATAATGCCTAGTTGTAATGGCTCCAGAAGATGAAGGATAAGACAGGCGTATGGCCCAATGTCTCTAAAACTCCAAAATTACAATTTTATAATTGTCCACCGCCAAGGGCCAATTCATCAGAATGTGGATTGTTTGCCTAGGTTACTTATCCTAACCCTAACCAAATCCAAGGAAGATTAACTCTATGATTTCCTTAGCCACCATGGTCTAAGAAGGATGAGTCCTTTACAAACCAAAAGGAGTTGGAGAAAAGGTCAGCATACACTTGAATCAAGGATGGTACGCTCTTTAAACTAATATCAGCTCAATGGGTATCTTATGTCTGACCCTCCTTACAAATAGATGTTTTTAGAAGGACATCTGAAAGTCAGTCATGGAGGAATTCAGAAACCTTATAAATGGCTAAAAACACATCTGTATTGGTAAGGGATGCTCTTCTTAATTCATAATGTATTTGTCATGGATTATGCTTATTAAAGTAAGACTTAAATTTCAATTTGGGTGTATAAAAACCCAATGAAAAGCTCAGAATGTCATTGCATAGCAGCCCTGGACTAAAATGGAAGGATTTATGGTTCCTGTGTGAGTAGTAAAATCCAAGTAGCATAAATAAAGTCCCATAGAAGACAAGATGGCTGCAATGGGGCAACAGCGGGTCTTGCTGGGGGACCCTAAGTGTGAGAAAGGCATGGAGGATGACTAAACCTCCTGGTTTTTTAGTTGCTAGTCTTTGATTTCAGTCCCAAATTTTCCCAGGTTCAGTTTAATATATAGAGTCCTTGGGTTCATTGAATTATATTGACCCACAAAAATGAAGATCAGGTTTTAAATTTGAATTAAAGTGGCTTGATCTGGATATGGGTTAAGGGTTTAATTTGCGGTTGTTGGGGTGTTTTAAGCTGCTGTGTGAAGTCTGAAAATTTTTGGAATGGCGGATTAATTTACTAATGTAAAATAAGATGGGTTTCCCCAAAGAGCGATGCTTGATGATCTGGAAACTGGGCTTCGCCTCCAATTTGTGAGGATGGGAGTTCATCTCCCATAAACATAAAAAAATTAATGTAGTTAAAGGCCTTGTCTCACCCAGATCATGCTGAACCATGGTGGGTTGGTGGGGCATGTCAGGTGGATGATAATGACCATCCTGAAAAAGGGCTTGTATTGCTTTTGATTGTACAGATTGCAACAAAACTTTAGTGGGGTGGTGAACTATATCTGGCGTATTAAGGTGTCCATCTGATACAATAAATTGGAGAAACAGATTGGAAGCATAACTTCTGATGACCTCAGCTAGCACATGGCAAGTTGCTGGATTAATGTATCAGAGTTCCCACTTAGTTATAATTGGCCCCAGAATTCTATTTTGTCATGTTTAAGTGGGATTAAAGAGATAATATTGGTAGGAAGTAAGCCAGAGGAGTCCACAAAGAGGGGTTAAAAAATGATGACTTTTATTAAACTTAAAACAAAGAATGTACCAAAAACTGACCCTAGGAAGGGCGGTTGTCTTTTATACTTAGTGGTAGGGGAAAAATTGTGGGGGTTGACTTGATCTGGGACAGCTGACATTCTTGCAAAGAACAACCTGGGTTTGAGGGGTTGTCAGATAGCTTAAATATGAGGTCGTGGAAGCTCTGGCAATGTAATATCTGTATCAGCGGTAGGAGTACTCTTACCAATCTAAACTTTAGCAGTTTTTAGAGATCACATGCTCAGCACAATTGTTTTTCAGCAGAGTCAATTCCAACAATGAGGAAAATAAATTGATACAAATTAATGCTCAACTCAAATTTGCTCTCTGTGACCCAGAATACTAAATTCCATAGCCTGAACCAATTTTCTAACTTTCTAACTTTTTCCAGAGTTTTAAGGTCTAATTTCATAGTTTTTGAGGTGGTGAAATTAGCAAGGCGCGGATCAGATGAGGGTGGGGGGTCATGCTAGTGTTCTCTTGCCATTACTACCTCCATAGCGACCCCCTTGATTTTAATCACAGAGGAAGAAGCAGAAAAGGGGGTTAAAGTAGGTGATTTTTTGGGAGCTACAGCAGTTACCCAGCGCTCATCAACAATCTAGGCCAAGTCAACCAGTTAAACCAAGGGCTCCACAGGTGCCTAGGGTCCATTCTTTCCTCAATAAGAGGACTTTGCATGATTTAACTCAAGAGGTTGGGTTTCCAGATTTACAATATTGGAGTCTTGTCTAGTATGTAAAAAGTCAAGTTGGCCTATTACTTGATCCCAACATCCAGTGGTACCTTCCTGTGAACTCTTACATATTGATAAGAGAGTGTCTGTAACTCTCTCATTCCCATTGAGGTAGTGTGGGATGCGCAGCCACACCACAGGAGAACTAGTCACTAGTAGTATTGGTAATAGGGCACCTTGGAAGGTTCCAGAGTCGAGGGGACCCAGGGAAAGGGTATACACACAAAATATATATTTAGAAAACAAACAAGTGACAAAACTTATTTGGACTCCAAGGAGGAGTCCATAACTAAGTGTAGATATGTGTCTGTGTGCTTGGGTGCCTCAATATGGAGGGAACCAGAACGGCCCAAGTGACCATATTCCATTGTTAATTTAGATAAAATAAAGTTCCCTATGTTGTTGACCTACTTAAAGAGGTTCGCGCACAGGTTTGCCCAAGTGACCATACAAAAAATGTAAGACTAATGGGGTTCTATTCTAAGAAAGTCGACCAACAAGGAAAATTGGTCTCAATGAATCATTAATAAACAGTGGGGAGAGAATTATTAATCTATAGGATTGATACTAAGCCTAAATGAACCTTAAGTGCACACTACCATCAGCCATGGTACTGTAGCTTGGGTAAGTCCAAACTTGAGTTATTAAAAGTAGCTGAATTTAATTAAATTTAGCAATATTATAAATTGAATGGTTAATAAAACCCCGTTATCTAAGCATCTGTAACTAACCATCATGATTAGTAACAAAGCTGGTGTGTTTCAACGCTCTCAATGTAACGCTGGGGTGGCCATCACGCACACCTCCAGGACCAACTTGGGCATATATTGCCAGTATCCAGCGTTGGTCCAGTGTATGCTTCAAGTCAGGAAGGCCTTCCAACTTTATCTTTTTGACATCCTCAAGTCCATCTTTGTCCCTATAATCTGTATCCTCAACTGTGTCATGTAACCATGACATATATGGTTAGTATTGATGTTGTGGGCTCTCTACCTTGGGAATTCAATGGCCATCATTTTCTCATAGTGACTGCCAATAATTCAACAAAGTGAAATGAAACCATATCCCATTAATCAGCTTTGGCAAAAACTACATCTTCATTTTATTTAATTGTATCATCACCCACATGGGTATTCTAGTATAATCCTCTCCTATAATAGACAAAAATTATGGTCATCGCTAATGCAAGAGTCAACCAAGCTTATATGTCTAAAGTGTTCTCCACTTCTTACCATCCAGAAAACAATGAGATGTTAGAGCGAGTGAATGCTACATTAACCTTATCCCTTTGGAAAATGGCATCACCCAACCTATTACAATGGCCACAGTACTTTCATGGTGAAATTCTAGGCTACCAAATTTGTTACCATAAATTCTCAAAATGTCCTCATTCAAAGCCTTATATAAAAGGAATCCCCAAGTTGGCCTCAAAAGCACAAATTATGTTATACCAAGACTCCTAAAATCCAATGAAGTGCCATGAGAGTTATTGTTTATAATTATTTGCCTTCAAGCTCTGGCTTTTAAGGATTTATCTGCTACCACCTTCAGAGACAAATCAGTTTAACAACAAACATGAGACCATGAATATCTTCCATCTGGTTGATTTAATCCTCTTTTACCATCACTGAACAGGTGTAAGAGACAACAAATTATGTTTCAGTTGGTCAGGAATTTACAAAGTCATTTATAAATGGGAAAATACGCTTGATTGTCAAAGTTGCCCATGGAACAATAATAAATTAAGTACATAGTCGATATATATGACCCTTTACCCCAACACCGAGACTAGAAGGGGGAGGTGTCAGGATAATAGTCTTAACTAAAAATTTGATCACCTCTGATGGAAGAACTTGAACCTAATCCAAAGGATTGATTTATACCCTTGTTTAAAACTTTGGGAGCTTGGCATTTGACTTCCTCATCTGAAATGAGTACCACTTGGTAAAATTGTGAACTTATTTCTCATTCTTAATAACTCATTTTAGCTCCCTTTGTTAACTTGCACAGGTTTCATGTATGTGCGTTGCTTGACTTGATAGTATAATATAATGGGCATTAGAAGTATGAAGATTACTATTCTTATTTAACTGATGGCCTGAATACGGATTAGGTCCAACGCCAAACTGGTGCTTGTCCAAATATGTTTCTTTCTGAAATGGTAGGGGCTTCTTCCCTATCCAAAAAGTGTAAATTGACCTAGGGTAAAGTTCAAAGGTTCTATGTCCTTATCATCTCACTAAGTTATGGAGATCAACAATAATTTAGAATAAGGATCTTCTTGTCCTTCTTTCTCTAATCCCAAGAGCAAAAAGTCTAAATTATAAACTATAGACAGTTTTATATTCATTAGAGCTATTTTTATCTACTTTATTATAAAAAAGTCAAGGGGTTTATATAGTAAATTTGGTGCACAACTATTTGTTTGGCACCCAAATTGGGAACAGCGGCCAACGCATTGAATTAACTCTCCAGGGTTACACGAAATGATGATCCTCTTCATTAAATATACTAAGGTCCTCTTCCTTCCTTTATTGCAACCTCTTCTGAGTTAGAATGAGATCATGTCCTAATAACTTCACACAACGACCATCAAATTACCCTTATCTGGTAAAAACCTGATTAGGTAATGGGACACTTATCCATCAATAGCTTATTGTGTTCCAAGAAAGGTTAACTCAAAAGTTTCTATTATGATAGGCGGCATTACTTGCCAGCAACTCAAAGATCCCTTAGTCAATTGGTAACTAAACCTGAACAACTCCTTCAAGCCAACTAAGTTATTGATGATTGAATTGAGCCCCTAATCACTTGATTATTGTTGGCGATCATCCCCAATGAATACTAATTAATCTGACAGATTGTAATCTGGAAGATTAATGAATATTCACTCGGTTATTTCTTAAGACAATAGTTATCATATAAGTAATTGATAACTTCCATATCCACTAGCATGACGGATCCCCTAGTGACCAGCAGATTAATTGAATTGAGAAAGCTGGGTAATGTGGGAAAAAATCCCCAACACATCCCCTCACTTGACCAGACTACCCAGCGATGAAAATTTTCTAATAGAATATGCCACGTGATTTCTAACTGAGTCCACCATCAGGCTTAATTTTGAAGTGCTCTTGGTCCATCTACAATCCTTGCTCAATTCATATTGGCTTATTCCTTCTTCTTTGCACATTTCTGTTCCATGGTCTCCTTGCTGCCGCCTCTGCAGAGCGTAGATCCTATGGCCACATGCTGTGTCAGCTTAGACCAGGTGAAATTTCCAATAATTAGATCTAAAACCTGTTTTTACCAAGGTTGAGGCTATATGACACCTCATCATATAAAATATATTCTCAGGCGTCTTCTATGATTGCTTGTTCCCTACATTCCTCAGGCTGGGCTTTATTTTTTGGGGGCTAATCCCAGTGATTCCAGTTTCCTCCCAGCCTGATTCTGCCAATTTGTGTTGCTTCTTTCAGCGCCTCAGGACTACTCAAGATGGACCCAGTTTCAACTAAAACTGTTCCTACTGATATCATAAGAAAACATTACCAGACGCTTTTTTATAATGATAATTTAAAAATTGGATTTTTAATATTTTTTGCACTTTTGTATATTTAAATATTTTTTCTATATGATTTTTAATCATATATCGTTTTTTGTATTATTTTCCTTATTTATTTTTTGTAATGGCACTTAACCTTTTATTAGATTCAGATATCCAACTTTTCGTTTCCCTATTCTGGTTCAGTGGTTCATTTTTTGAACTTAGCTAGTTATTCTGGTTCAGAGGTACTTTTAGGACTTAACCATATTTCATGGTTTAGCAGCCCCGCCTGGGACTTGACCAACACTAGGATTTGACCTAGTTTTTTAGGTTCATTGGTCCTTCAGGAACATTGCACTTATTCCTAACCTAGATCCAATGCTAAAGATATTTCATATGGACCTGGTTCACTACATGACCATCTGCAATGCTTTTTATCATTGAGGAATCAGTTGCTATCATGGCAATCACTTCAAATGGACCTGACCACAAAGCATCCAGTTTATTTATTCATCCAAAACCATGGGTGTCGCAATAGGCTACCCTATCCTTCACTTGGTCTCATGTATCACCAATCAGTTCTTGCCATCCAGCAACTTCACTTTGATTCTTTTTTAAAGTCATATCAAATGTTTGTACTTGTTTTAGATCATAGTGGCCAGTTGGTTCAAGGATTGATTAGTACCCCTCTCCACTGCTGGCTCTACTGCAGAATACTAAAATTTGGTGGCAAGGTTGCCCTTCATCCATAAAGTAATTTTAACGGCGTTTTTTCTGTTGCCATGTAAAGGCTTATTTATAGATAAATGTAACTGAACTCAGATAAGTCCCCAAGTGGAAGTTTTTCTGTGACCAATTTTCTCAGCATTGTAGCTAATGTTCCATAAACTCTCGCCACCGTTCCATTCATTTCTGGTCTGTATGGAACTGATACTATATCTCTGATTCCTATATATTTGTTAAACCTCAATGTAACATAAGAGGTAAAGTTGGTTACATTGTCACTCAAAATCAATTGAGAGCATCCATGCCTATAAGCTACTTGATCCAAAATGAACTTCGCTGTGCTCACAGCATCCACTTTGCTCATGGCTTTGGTTTTGACCCATCTAGTTAGATAGTCTATGGCCACTATGATGCATTTCACGCATCCTGAGCTGATACTCAGGGCTCCCATTACATCTATTGAAACTGTGTGCCACGCAAATCCAAGGAAAACTAGCCTGTATCCTGTTACACTCTATGAGGCTTTTCAAGTTGGAATTCCATGCAAAAGCCAGGTATTCAGCAACATCATAACTGATTGATTCCCAGTAATAGTACTGACAAATATAGTCCAAGGTCTTCCTTTGGCCACCATAGCTGATGAATTTGTGTGCGGCTCAGATTATTTCCTCTTATTCTGATGCATTAGGAATAAAAATCATTTTCCATCGATCATGTTGAATAGTTGTCCTTTTCTTATAAGTTTTATTTATTGCATTCTTGAATGTACTTTAATTTTCTCAGGGTTTATCCCTGACATTGTCTTTAATCATCTTTTGGAATAATTCATTCTCTTTATGATGGACAATATGGACTGTAGTCAATATTGATATTCTTTCAGCGTTTTGATGCGCTGTTCCAGCCCAGTGTAGTATCTAAAAATCATAGTTTCTAATCTTAATGCTCATTGGGCTATTCGCCCCTCTAGTTCCCTTAGAATATGGATCTAACGCAAGGTTTAGTGGTCTATCACTACTTTGAAGTGCGTTCCATGGATATACAATTGAAATTGCTTGTATGCATAGATTACCAAGAGGCATTTGTAATCTTTCATGGTATTATTCCTCTCAGATTAAATTAGTGTTTGGCTCACATAGGCCACTGGATGTTCATCCCTTTCTTCATCCACTAGGCTTAATATGGCTTTAATCGCTGTCAATGATGCATTGGTTTGGATGACAAATTCCAGATCAACATTTGGGTACTTCAAGACAAGACTGGTCATTAGATATCGCATAATTCTTCAAACTACTCATGGGCTTCTTTGTTTCACACAAAAAATTTTGGATCCCAAAAATAGGTAAAATATAGGCTCAGTGATTTTTTCAGAATCCTTTATAAAATGGCAATAGTAGCTGACCATCCTAAGAGATACTTGGATATCCCAAATGCTCTTTAGGGTCAATATCTGTTCAATTGCCATATTTTTATGCTGCTGCAATTGCAGCCCTCTGGAGTTGTTAACAAACCCAAAGTACTCAAGCTTTTTCTTGAAGAAATGGTATTTCTTCAGCTTGTTTTTTAAGTTTGCCATCACCAGGCATTTGAACAGTTCTTCCAAGTGCTCAGGATGGTCCTTGAAGGTTCTACTGAATAAGTTTATATTGTCCAGGTATACTAAAATGCAGGATAGCTTCAGATCACTAAGGATAAAGTCCATTGCTCTTTGGAAGGTGGCCAGCGCATTACACAATCCCTGGGACAATTGGGTTGGCTGATAGATTCTCTGAGAGGTAATGATTGAACATTTTTGTTTTCCTCTTTTGGAAAAACAACTTTGCTAATACCCCAAAATTAAGTCCATCACCAAAAGTAAATGGCATTTCCTAGGCGATTGAGCGTGTTATCAATCCTTGGCAGTGAGTACAAATTCTTTTTAGTGATTTTGTTCAGTCAGAAATAATTGATCACCACTTGATTTGATCCATTTTTCTTTTTTACTATAAGGATCAAACTCACCCATAAACTCTATGACAGGACGAAGAGCCCATGCTCAACAAACTTGCTGATTTTTTTGTTGACCACAGCTTCAGCAGCTCAAGATCTTTAAATAGGTCTCATCCATATCACTGAATATTCCCCTGTGTCAACCTTGTGCAGCATGTTCTTTGCGCATTCCAAGTCATAGTTATCTTGGGAGAATATCTCCCAGTACTTCTCAAATAGTCGGAGTACTTCAACTTGCTACTGTTCAGTCAATTCAGCTAGCTGCTCTTAATCTATAAAGACATTTACACAATTAAAAGTTTCCGCTGTAAATCTCATTTTGGTTAGCATTCCAAAATTATAGAATTTGCTGATCTCTTCCATAGTATAAAATGGAGAAACGTGACGACTTGATTTCTATGATCTTCACTGAGTTCACGCTCAGATTAGCCAAGTCGCATGTTAGTTTCTCTGTGTCCTGGAATATTTATCCCTAGCACAACCCATAATTTGACTCTTGATTTCCTCCATAGGCCAATGACTTATCTATATAATTGATCTGGAATCTCAAGCATAAACCCTGTGTTAATAATTAATTGTGTTCCATGAAGGAAAGTAAATGTCTTTTTTGTTCTCATGGGGATCCCACAATTTTCAGGATCTCATTTGGCATTTAACTCCATTTTTGCTAAACTAATTTATATTGTATGGGAACATTGCCATCATTGTAACTTAAATCTACAAAAAAAAGTCTTATATAAAGCGTGACTCTTATTCAGCGGTGACTCTATTTCATGCTGATACACTAGAGGCAGGTTCTGCCCCAAGATGGTTAGGATAATCTCCTCAAAACTACATTTTACTCCAAGTTTTCACAGAAACTCCTTCCCAATCAGGATATCATAATACTGGTTTGCTAACACAATGGTGGGAGCTGATACCAGTGAACCAAGCTGGAGTGGCAGCACATGGTACGCTTTACAGGATATTGTCATCTCCGGTCCAGATGTTCCTTATTCCTTCTGGTGTTCTAGGTCCGGAGAAATTTTCATTCATTTCACTAGTTTGGTTGACGCAATATTTTTGTGCTCCACTGTCAATGATTGCCCTCACTCTCACTTAGTTGATGTTAATATTTATATAGGTGCACTCAGAATATTGTAATAGTGTGTTTACTTTGTGAATTGCAGCGTTATTTGCCAAATTGAGAGAATTAATTAGTTGTGCTGAAAGGTCAGGAAAGGATTCCTTGATAGCACTAATTGGATGTGAAACGTTTGCATCATTTAATTTCATCTTGAGTAACTCCTCCTGGTTCTCAGTGCATTTAATCCTGTCCGCTAGCTGATGAGTGTACAGTTGAGCTACTTCCTTCACAATTTTAGGATCAATACCCTTTGTTTTGGATCAAGTGATAGCATTTATGTTCATACTAACAACCCAATACAATGGATCAGTTGCTTCATCTATGAAGAGATTGGAGATATCTATGTCATTATTTATAATATCAGGAGGAACAGATATAACTGCGGTGCCAGATTGTTCTGTCTCTGGACCATGGGACCTTTTCCCAACTCCTGACAGTTTTCCTTCGCTTTTCCCTAAAACTAAAGTGACCTGCTCCTTTGGCTTCTTGCTCCAACATTGGGCGGCTACATGTCCAGCTTTACCATAATGGTGGCAGCGAAATTAGTGTCTTATCCGCTTGCTTCCATACTTCAGGCTTATTCCCTAACACAACTCAATTTTTCTTGCTCCTTATTCATCTTACCAAATTTCACAATGTTATGATCTTGAGTCTGTATCATCTGAAAAGCTCTGTTTGGGGCTTCAAAAGAGGCTCTTAACATCTTCAAATGATACATCATTTGAGATTTGGTCATTTGCATTGCCAACACTGAAGCCATAATTCTGTGAAAATTGTGATAGGGCTGTAACGCTTCTTGCATCACTATTCTGGCGTCAAAATCCATTAGCACATCTGCACCAGCCAGGATCTACGATTTCTGTTTGAATCAATCCGAAAAATATGGTAGGGTTTCATCTTTGCAGAGGTGATTTCCATAAATTCTTGCTTGTGGTTAAACATCCGCGTGGTGGCTTCCATATTCTAGCATGATGTCTTCTTTGGCCACTTTGTAAGACCAGTTGTCCCCATTTAAATGGGGTATCACTAGATTCAAACAATTTGTTTTCAAGAATTTAATGACAGTAACTGCTTTCTGTCATTCATTGAAACTGAACATCATCATCTCAAATAATTGGAAAAATTCAGGTGTGTTATCCCAATGTGATGTGGGTAATTTTTGTGCTTTTAAAATTCATCCATTGTTCCAATAATAGATGTGTCTTGTCCAACAACTCTATTGACCATTGGAGTGACAACGGGTGTCACTTCCTAAATTGCCCCAAATGACCCAGGAATGGTTCTAAGTGGATTAATTCCAACTGGAGTGACAGGCGTTTCATTTTTTGGCTTTTTCTGCCTCCATTTGTGCACAGTTGCATTTATGGTCCTCCAGCTCTTCAATAAGCTTTAACTGTTGCGCTATATCTTCAGTAAGCTGGTTAATGCGTTCTTGATCTTCCTCTCACTAAGTCTTCTGAAACAGTACTTTCTTTAATCAGTTCACCCTTCTTTCTCTTCAAAAAAATTAATTTTATCACAGAGGTAATTATTAATCTTTTTTACTTGTTCAACCTATTCCTTGGACTTTAGCACCCATTCTTCCAGTGCAGTGAAATTGGCTTGTGATACAGAATTAAGTGCTTTTTGTTGATGGTTTCAAGTTCCATCCAAAGCTTGTGTAGTTAATTCTTGTAAGACATATTGATTCAACCTTCTCTTTAAGTTTGGCTAAACTCAACTACCCTCTGTAGTGAGAACCAATTGTAAAAACTTTAGGAGCTTGGAACTCGACTTCCTCTTCTGAAATGAGTACCACTTGGTAGAATTGGGGACTTGATTCTTCATTTTGAATAATAACTCGCTTTGCTCCCTTTGTTCAACTTGCACAGGTTTCATGTATGTGCGTTTTTTTTGATAATATAATATAATATAATAGGCAATAAAATTATGAAAACTACTATTCTGGTTGAGCTTATGGTATGAATAATCATTAGATATAACGCCAACCTGGTGCTTGTCCTAATATTGATTTCTCCTGAAATGGTAGGGGCTTCTTCCCTATCAGTCTGGTAGAACTTAACCTAGGGTAAAGTTCAAAGATTCTTTCTTATCATCTTGATGAGTCCATGGTGATCAACAATAGTTTAGACAGAGGATATGGTCCTTCTTTCTCTAATCCTAAGAGCAAACAGTTTAAATTATAAACTACAGATAGTTTTATATTCAATTATAGCAAATTTTAAACACTTTTTAAATAGTCAAGGTGATTTTATAGGGAGTTTGGTGCACAACTCCTTGGTAGGCACCCAAATTGGGATCAGCAGCTGTCACAATTAATTTACCCTCTATGGTCACGCAAAATGATGATCTTTCTCATTGTATATAATAAGGTCCTCTTCCCTCCTTTAAGGCAACCTTTCATGAGTCGAAATGAGAACATGTCCCAACATCTTTGCTCAACTCCAATTTAATTTACACCTATCTTGTATATAACCTGATTAGGTAATGAGACACTTATCCATAAATAGTTGATTGCATTCCAAGAAAGGTAACTTAAAGTTGCTATTATGACAGGCGGCATTACTTGCCAGCAACTCAAAAACCCTTATTCAATTGATAACTAAACATGATTAACTCCTAAAATCCAAATAAGTTGTCAATTATTAGATTTGACTTTCTAATTGCTTAATTATTGTTGGAAATTATCCCTGACAACACTCATTAATCGGGTGGATCATAATCCAGCAGATTAATAGATATAATTGCTGGAATATTTCTCCAAACAATAGTTATTTTATAAGCAATCAATAACTTCCACATTCACTAGTGAGACGGATCCCCAAGTGGACCAGCAGGGTTAATTGTAATCAATGAGGCTGGCTAATTTGGGCAGAAATCCCAACACCCTGTTGGGATCATCACAAGAATTGAATCAAACTTTCCCAAATTTCAGATCCAAAACTTATCCAGATAATAGAATGTTGCTACTATGAGCAATTAACAAGATACTGCAGAAAACTAAATAGCAAATCAGTACCCATCTTTGCTTATAGGTGCTTGAAAATTTCTCCATTAATTAATACATGATATTTCCTAATTATTGGCATAAATAAACGGGATAATATTTCTGTTATAATTTAGGTTGCTAATATCATTGTTAAAAAATTAAGATACTCACCAATTAATGAGTGGTTACTATTAATTGTTATTTAGTTGAAAGGAGATAAAAATCCTTGCGCTAGGGTTCTAGTTGCCCTGAACTTCTCCCAGATAATTGTATTTCATCTTTCATGTCCTGACAGACCCCCTCACCAAGTGCTAACTAACTCATGTTGTAGATGAGCGGTAGGTTACAGCCTACCCCCTCAAGGTTTCTCCCCACCCAATCCTGCATACCACCAAGGAGTTGGTGATAAGGATTCAGGGGCTTTTTAAGGAAGTTGTGGAGGCCAGAGGCTACCGCCAGCAGGCATGTTGCCTTTCCCTTTCACATCATATACCATGTAAGAAGAGATCAAGTCCCTCCAAGGGTTGGAGGCCATATTTGAACGCCCATGAATCAAACAATGTAAATTTGTGCTCAAAAATTATTCTACAACCTTATGACTTACAATATGTAATGGCAAGTCTGTCCCCAACAGGTTTAGGCATCTTGAATTTTTTAATATTATTTAGGATTGTACCTGCCCTTACTGACCCTGAGCGCGCCCACCAGGGCTGCAAAATGGCTCATTCATCTGCCAGGTTGTGCCAGGCCACAAAGGGTTTAGTAAAAAAAAGTATAGCAGATGTCTGAAAGGAAGTTGTAAAGATCCATCTGCACATATTGGATCCAAATTTTATTAATAATCTGGAAGTATGTTGATCCTCAGTTATTTTTTTGGGAATTGGTAGTAACATCTTGGGGAGCAACCCCTGCAGCTAAATTGGGATTCTTGTTTTTAAACTAAGAAGGGAAGGAAGCCAGTGGCCGTCCATTTCATCACCATGGGTAACTTATCCCATGTAGTATGTGAGAGGTGGGTAATGGCATACCCCTTGAAGATCACATTGTTCCGCCCATAGCAACCACCAAAAAGTTGGTCCAGAAAATTTGGGGTGTGTGTTGGGAAGTGACAGCGACTAGGGGCCATCACCAGCAGAGGGTTGGCAGGATTTTGCCCCCCCCCAAATGGTTATCTCTTTGATGGTTCAAGTTCTGCTGATAAATTTAAATTGATCTAGGGAAAATAAAGTGATTAAGTCAGTTTCAGGCTTGGAAATCCCAACTACATTCTTCATTGTTGCCAGAAATCACAACCCCAACCCTGATAGGTCAGGTTCAATATACTCCTTCCCTACTCAATGGTACTGACCATATGTGGCCTGCCCATGGTCGCACCCAGTTGCCCATTGAATAAAGTGTTGCTGATCTGCCAAGCAAAATTGCGCTGGGAGGGAAAATTTGATAGCAAAATTTGAGCTTAAGTTGGCTATCCAGGCTGAGACCAAGATGACATAGTAAAGATTTTATAATATTGATCCGCCTAGCCAAATTGCATAATTATTCCTGACAGAAGGTGCAATTTTTTCTGTCCCCTATTTTCTTGTTTGTTTATAAGGCAGTAGACCCTGATTGCAAGTCCAGGGGAGCGTCCCCTCTGCTTAGACTGGGCAGTGTTTCCATTCCCCAATAAAAAGGGTCTGAAGAGGGCAGCTGTCCCTCTCATCACACAGGGTTATCTCACCCATGTGGTAGACGAGCACAGGGTAACAGCTCTCTATGAAGATTCCTTCACCTTTCCCCATGCTTGCCACAGCCAAATTAGTATGATGAATTGAGAAAATTTGTGCTAAAATCATTGGTAACTGTCAACCCCATGGGCTGAAAGGATCTTATGAAGTTGATGGCGCCAAACCCTCAAAATCAAAGATAAATGCCTTAAAACTATGGTAATGAGACTCAACTGGATCGCACATTTGGTAGATGCAAAAAAGTATAAAACCTCAGTAACACTTGTCAATGGCATCAAGCCATTGGAAATGTGTCATCAGTTTAAACTTTCTCCCAAACCTATGGGGACAAAGCCCAACAGGCGCATACCTCATAGTCAGAATGTGCCTATTAATGAATCCTCAGTCAAAATTGCCAATGGCATCAAGTCATTGGGCAATAAGGTTGTCAATTCAGAACTCTCCTAGAAAATTTTGGGGATAAAGCCTGATGGGCATATACCTCCATCATGGACTATTGCTGCTAGCCCAAAACCCCTACCTCAAAAATCTGGATTGTCATTTGATGTTACCCACCTGGCTGAACAAACGCCCAAGTGACCAGGCATGGGCGGGTTGGGTATCCCAAACCTAGTCTGACCTGTTGGGACTGCCCCTATGTGGGGTGGCCTTGGGGAATTCATGTTGTCCATCGGGCTAGATGCCATCATACTAACCATTGTAAATGCAGTGAAGCTTTATGTCAGGCGTTTGAGGTTGAATTGACAGCAACTTGGCTGCTGCAAAGCCTTTGAAGTCAGTTCATATTAAAATCACATCCCTCTCTAAAGCTCGCAAGCTTAGGTCAAAATTTGGGGGCCCTGATCCTGTGCTTTAATAAGTTTCCCCAAATTGACCACTATTTAATCAATTGTATCATACTAAGGAAATTGTCAGTTGATTTCTTATCTTTACTTTCCATTAAGAATCTCCCCAAGTACCCAATTTTTTGATTTATTTTTGATGTTTTCTTGCTGAGCTCCCTATGGCGCTAACCCTATGGCCTGTTGGGCCCTACATTGGCTGGACCATACCCATCATGATAGTAACCTTAGCTCCCACCATATTCAACTGGGCTTATTGAGTAAAAACTTCTGGGAATCCAACTCAATTGTCAAAACCATCCACCAACAGGATATCAGAATCCTGTGGACTCATCTATCTCCACTTCACATGAGGATCCACCTCCTCACCTCTGTTTTTGTGTCTAACCCTTCCATGGAGTATATTAAAGCAGCTAGTATGATGGTTTAACTCCTTGCAGCAGGACTGTCATGGAAATGTCAGAAGAAGTTTAGACCAGCCTGCCAATTGGGATGCATAAGCACCCAAAAAGAAAGCCAGAATTCCAGAGGCATTTCCAACCAAATGACGTTGTATGGAGCCAGGCATTACAAAGTGACAAATTGTTGGTGTAGAACAACAGTGAGTATGATCCTGACGATGAACCACAATGAGCTCATCCCAGATCCAGGGGGCCTTGCTGCAGGGCAGGAATCACAGAAATAGTTTCAATGAGTTCATTGGCATATGGGGTCATTTTGACTAGGAGGCAAGGAGACAGATTCTTGCTTGCAGTTGGTAGATGTAAGGCCACAAGATCCACGTGTACTGTTGTCAGAAGTTCATGATAGCAGGGTTGTAGTACCAGAAATATCTGAATTGCTGAATCCAGTCAACAACGGAGGGGGCCATAGCGACCATAAGTACTGGTAGAGCCCATCTGGTATATGGACCAACAGGCCACCAGGGAAACGCCATCAGGGATGCGCCCAGAAGGATCAACACAATAAAAAAATTGATTGGTTTTTTGGCAAAATTTTATTGAAAGGAAAGGAAGAAGATTGACCAAAAAAATTTCTCAGTGCAATGCCACTGATTAATTAGTGTCAATTGGAGTAGTGACAAGCTGGGATTGGGACCCTCAATTTCAACCTAACTGACGAATTATTCAGAAATGGGCGGATTAGTTCCCTGGGAACTGACATCAAAAAATTTGGCGGTGGGCTGAGTCTCTGTTAGTTTGACCTCTAATGTCTGAATTGAGGCTCAGCTATGTTTCTGACAGTTGGCACAACAGTGTTTGTCCCGATGAGTGGCGGGAATCCCCCAAGGCCACCTCACATAGGGGCGGGTCCATTTGGTTGGGAACAGGTTTGGGACGCCCAACCTGCCCACACTCAGTTGCTGGGCCATTTGTTTGGTCAGTGGAGTCACATCAGGCGCACCACCTGAATTGTCAGCAGGGGGCTTCAAACCCTCATTGATGGTGTCTGATGCTGTTGCCTGCCTGTCAAGGATGATCCCCGATGACTTTGGTAGGGAGTTGATTGGTTCAATTGTCATGTTAACTGAATCAAATCCGTCAGGTATTCTGGCCAATAAATCAGTCTTCATACCTTTATGACCATTTTAGATATGAACATTGGGCTGATTGACAGTCAAATTAGTTCCAATTAATTTCAATTTGACAATCTTGGCGCAGGTTTTGCAGATTCCTCATAACAGTTCTGCTGAGGTGAGTGTGGGTACTGGGGGTGGGATCTAAAGTGGAAGAGCTGTTACCCAGCACTCATCTACTATGTGAGTGAGGTCGCCCTGAGTAACAAGGGATACCACTTTCCTCTTTGGTGCCTTCTTGCTTGGGAATGGAAAAATGGCCCAATCAACGCCCAGAGGACGTTCCCTGGGACTTACAAGGACCCCCTGGTTTTGGAGTTGCTACATCCTGGTTCATTGCTGGGTGTTTTTTATTTTTACAACATACCAGCTTACTTATTTCACATCTCCTCATGCAATATAACAATGTCTGAGTGGCAATGCTTCTAGATTTCTGGTTTGCCTTTTAGGTGCTTTTGCATCCTAACTGGAAGTCCAGTCTAAATTTCATATACCATATCCCTAACATAATCAACCAACCATTGTTTCCAGCCATTTCTGCCATTCTCTTAAAGATGGGCGCCGCAGTGGCTACTCTTTACCATATGAATGTGCATTCAGTAGTTTGTCTCCTGCTGTTTGTTTGGTCAATCGCCAATTGTGTGAGCAGCGTTCAAAAATCTTTGGAGGAATTTCCTTATGGTAGCAGGTCCCCATTGGCTTCTACTTTTCCCTCAGCTCATTCTCAAGTAGGGGATCCAGGTTTCCCTTCCTGAGATATTGTTAATCAGGTCCTCGACGCCCTTGCCAAGTTGCAAATGTGATCTTCTGTTGCCCTGAATAACGCTGCTTCATTGTCCACTACCAGCAAGGTGTTATCCTTTTGGATGCAGTTGAAGGCGAAGCCCATCTGTGGGTGAAAGGAATTCTGCATACCGCTACCCATGCAGGTGATCCTACCTCACTTGCCACAGCAGTATCAGCAGTTTTAAAACCCCTGTGTCACATTCAGAAATACTATTTCAATTACTTTTCTTTGTCACTGAAGCCTCTACCTTGGCCTACCTAATTACAGCCTTCTGTGAGCAAGCCCCAGCGCTTGAGTTTTCTAGTGATATGCTTCAAGCAATTTTTCAGATCTGCGTTGGATTCCGCCTCAACTCATCATGAAGTTTGGTCCACCCCATGTGACAGTGGATCAATTGTGCAAGGCTGTAAATTCCACTAATGCCTCTCTTCGCCATGCTCCCCACCTTCAATTTGGGAACTACATGATTGGGTTGCCCAACAGAGACTTGGATGCAGTTACTATTGTTGAACCAGTATTGGTACTGTCCCCAGATTCAGTCAATGCCCCCATGACCAAGTTGGATTACCCTCTCTCACCTTTCAATGAGGCAAAAAAAAGCCCAGGTTGAAGAAGCTGGTTCCCAAACCCTTGCTCTTCCCAATTTTACTCCTGAAAAAGAGCCAAACTTTCCCCCTAATTTGCTAGCTATCTCTTCAGTATCGACAAAAATGACCAAATCTATCAATAAAGAGAACTTCGCCTATTTTTTATTGCTAATGAGAATTATTATTGGAGCTCACCATGTGTCCTTTGAGGCCTTAGTAGATACTGGAGCAGCGGGTAATTGTATGAGTGTAGAGCTGGCCCACCTGCTGAAACTTGACCTGGACTTAAGTCCTATGGTTATGGTCACTTCGTTGGCCTCCCAGCCCTCATACCTAGTATGACGCCCAGTACCTTCTTGGTACACCAGTTTAGCTTTTGCAATCAGTTCTCCGCAATGCCAAACTTGGTGTTTCTAGTAATTTTGGTGGTGAGTTGGTAACGTCAACAGCATGTTAGAATTCACCTCGAGTCTAATATGTTATCATTTGTTAATGACCTGATGGAAGGCAAGTTTCCCTTAATGGATACACTTATGAAAACTCAGAACGTAGTTTGATTACTTCCCATGTTTCCCCTGTGGGTCTTTCATCAGATTTCCCTGAGGCATTGATGGGATATCAAAGTATCCTTGATTCCAAAAAGGGGTCATCTTCCCCTCATATAAAATTTGACTTGGGGTTTAGGACAACAGTTCAGGTTATGAATATTAACTGTCCTTTGTACCCACATACAGCAGAGGAGGAGGCTAGTCTCAGTGCATGGTTGGATGACATGCTTAAGAAAGAGTGGTTGCTCAAAGAGATCTCCCCTGTTGCTTTTCTCATCATCTTCTTTAAGGAGGCCGATGGTTCCCTTTGTCCCTGCGTGGATTATGGTCACCTAAATAATATTACTTTCCATGATACCTACCCTTTACCAATGAAGCAGATAATTGGCCAAGCTATTTCCAAGTTGCATGTGTTCTCTAAACTTGATTTTGTTAACGCTTTTAAACAGATCTGGGTGATGAAAGATCAAGAATGGCTTATCACTATCCAGACAAAAAGGGGTATCTTCCAATTTAGTAATTCCTTTAAGCTAAAGAATGCACCGGCCACATTCCAAAGAATGATTGATAATGTGAGGGTGACCTCCGATTCACCTGCGTGGTAGCATACATCAATGATATCTTGGTACACTCCCCAACTCCCAAACAACACGCAAAGGACTTGGAAGTGGTAGTGGCTGCCTTGCATAAGGCGTGCCTGTTTTTCAAGCCTTTAAAATGCAAATTTTATAGGGATGAGGTTACCTTCTTGGTTAATCTAGTCTTGAAAGATGGGTAAACCATTCTCCCAACAAGTTGGATGCCATCCACAAATGGCCAACTTTAACGCCCCAAAAGCAATTTTTAAGCTTTTTGGGCACTATCATTTATTTGAAAAAAATTCTCCCCAGCCCTATCCCAGTTAGCCGCCCCACTACATCCACTCACAGGTAATAATGTTCCTTTTCATTGGACGCCTGAGTGCCAGCAGGTATTTGAGTTAATTAAATATGTGTTCTTATCACCTATACCCCCATTTTAAAACATGCAGACCCCTACATACCCTACATCATAGCATGTGATGCCTCATCTGTTGCAGTAGGGACAGTCTTGCTTTAGGAGCATGATGGGTTGGAACATCCAGTCGCCTATTTTTCCCGCAAATTTCTCTCCCACTGAGCAGCTGGGCCATCTACAATAAAGAGTTGGCAGCCGTCACATTGGCCTTGACTATTGGCGGTATCTCTTGCAAGGCGCTCAGCATGAGTTAACAGTGCACACGGATCACCAAGCACTCCTTTATTTTCATAAGCCACAGAAGTTGGCACATCGTCAGACTCAAATCTAATGATTATGTGTAGTTTCAACTTCAAGTATGAGTTTGTAAAAGGAGCATAAAATGTACTCCCCAATTACCTCAGTCATACCCCTGCTCATTGCCCCACTAACTCAGATGAAGCGGATCTGGTCACAGTTTTTCCCTACTCAAACCTTATCCATTGTACCTCCCGTGGTTTCATCAGTGGTTTTATATCCTGACGCGCCTCTTATTTCACAGTTCTTAGCAGCCCAAATGACCTGCCCTGAAGGCGTGGATCTTCTAGAGCAATTGTCCCTCCTAGCTTAAAAACATTCCTTATGTTTCCTGGTGGAGGGCCTTATCCATTTTTAGTCATGGGTGCGGGTCCCTCCTCTTCTTAGAGCCAAAGTGTTTCAGGCGCATCATGACCTCCCACAGTTGGCCATCCCAGTAATAAGAAGTATATCAGCTTAATTAAGAGTACCTGCAATTAAGTGGGCTTGTCAAAAGAAGTACCAGCCTGGATTGCTGATTTTGTCACCTGCGCATGGGCCAAGTCAGATCAATCAGGAAAAAATGGTCTTTTTCACCCTGTACAACAGGCTGGGGATCCATGGTCATCAGTGTCCATTGATTTTATCATCAAACTTCCCTGTTCTAATGGGTTTACTGCAGTTATGGTGGTAGTTAATCATTTTACAAAATTAGCTCTATTTATCCTTGCTCTTCGCCATTACTTCAGAGAAAACTGCCCATCTCTTCATGCGCCATGTGTTTTCTATGTTTTGTCTCCCTCAGGAGATTGTCAGCGACTGTGGGCCCCAGTTTACAGCACAGTTCTGGATTGAGCTTTTATCAATAATGAAAATTACACCCTGTCAATACATGGCATATCATCCACAGTTAATGGACAAACTGAGCGGGTCAATCAGATCCTGGAACAGTACTTGTGCTGCTATGCTGCAACTTCGCAGGATACCTGGGCTAATGACCTTCCTCTCACTCATTTTGCCTATAATAATGGAATGCATGCTTCTATGGGGTTTTCTCTATAAGAAGCAACCTTAGGGTACAACCCCTCATTTAATTTGTTCTGTGCCTGCAGCCAGAGGTCCCAGCCGCCACAGATCATGCAGAGCACATTTGGTCTACCCAGTCCTTGGTTTGAGAGCACCTTACTAAGGCTATCAGTGACTACAAGCGGTTTGTGGATTGGAAGCGGCTTCCAGAACATGAGATTGTGGTGGGTTCATATGTCATACTTGATACACATCATTTGCAGATAAAGGTACCTTCATAAAAGTTTGCAAGTAAGTGTTTGGGTCCCCACTTGGTGGAGGAAGATTTGGGATATGGCGCTTTCTGGTTGAAATTGCCACTTCATTGGAAGCAACATCCAGTCTTCCACACATCTCAGCTGTCCTCATTCAAGGGGCAATCCCCTCAGATTCTGAGCTGATAGTGATTGAGGGTGCAGAAAAGCTGAAGTAGAGGGAATTTTAGCATCCCGCAGATCTCAGAGATCAGTTCAATATCTCATCACTTGGAAGTGCTATCCAGCCTATGAGAACAGTTGGGTCAAGACTCAAGTTTGTGCAAACTGCTTGGAACTAGTTAAGGCTTTCCACGTTTTCCATCCCAATGATCCCTGTCTCCCCATAAAAATTGTTATGTTAATGGTGATCAAATTGCCCAAAGCTCACAAAAATGTAGCTCTCATGCATTTTCCCAGTGGTGGCGCCCCTCCTTTGGCAAAAGGAAAGGGTAATGTAAGTCTGGGGGAGCATCCCCTCTGATTAGACCAGGCAGTGTTTCCATTCCACAATAAAAAGGGTCCAAAGAGGGCAGCTTTCCCTCTCATCACACAGAAACATTTTGCCCATGTGGTAGATGAGCGCTGGGTAACAGTCTCCCTCTAAAGATTCCTTCCCCTGTCCCTGCTCTTGACTCAGCTGAACTAGTACAGAAAATTGAGGAAATTTGCTCTGAGATCATTGAAAACCGTCACCTCCTTGAGCTGAAAGGATCTTATGAAGTTGATGGCGCTGAGCCCTCAAAATCAAAATCCAAATGCCTTAAAACCACAGTTCAAGAGATAACAGGCTCACACATTTGGTAGATGTGAAATTAAGTATTAAACTCTTGGTAACACTTGTCAATGGCATTGAGCCATTGAAAAATGTCTTTGGTTCAAAAATTGCTCCCAAATCTATAGGGACAAAGCCCAACAGGCGCATACCTCATAGTCAGAATGTGCCTATTAACAAATCCTTGGTCAAAAAGCCAATGGCATCAAGTTATTTGGCAATAAGGTTGTCAATTTAAACTCTCCTCAAAATCTTCGGAAACAAAGCTCAATGGACATATACCTCCATTGTGGGCTGTTGCCGCTATCCCAAAAACCCCACCTCAAAGATCTGGATTGTCATTTGATGTTACCCATTTGACTGAACAAACGCCCAAGTGCCTAGGCACAGGTAGGTTAGGTATCCAAATCCTGTTTCTGACCCATTGGGACTGCCCAATGTGGGATGTCCTTGGGTGATTCCTGTTGCTTTTTAGGCTAGATGCCATCATTCTAACCATTGTAAATGCAGTAAATCTTTAAGTCAGGCATTTGAGGTTGAATTGACAATGACTTGGTTGCTGCCACTTCCTTTAAATTCAGTTCAGATTGAAATCACACCCCCAATTAAAGTTTGCCAGCTTAGGTCAAAATTTGAGTGCCCTGATCCCATGCTTTGATAAGTTTCCCCAAATTGACCACTATTTAATCAATTGTATTGTACTGAGGAAATTGTCAGTTGATTTCTTAAATTTAAATACATTAAAAATCTTCCCAAGTACCCAATTTTTTTGATTTATTTCAAATATTTTCTTGCTGAGCTCCCTAAGATGTTAATCCTATGGCCTGTCAGACCCTACATTGGCTGGGCCATACCCATCATGATAGTAACCTTAGCTCCCACCATAGTCAACTGGGCTTATTGTGTAAGAAACTTCTGAGAATCCAACTCAATTGTCAAAACCATCCACCAATAGGATGTCAGAATCTTGTGGGCTCATTTATCTCCACTTCACTTGAGGATCTGCCTCCTCTCCTCTGTTTTTGTGTATAACCCTTCCAAGGAGTATCCCAAAGCAGCCAGTCTGATGGTTCAACTCCTTGCAGCAAGACCTCCTGGTTCTGGAGTTGATACGGCCTGGTTCATTGCAGGGTGCTTTTTTACATTTGCAACACATTGGTGCTCACTTATTTCACATCTCCCCATGCAATATAACTTTATCCAAGAAGCAATGCCTCAGGCATTCTGAAGCCTTTTGGGTGCCTTTGCATCCTGACTGGCAGGCCAGTCTAAACTTAATATACCGTCTCCCTGACACTGTTAGGTTCTGCTTTTACTCCATTTTGCCCTTTCCACTATTAAAGTTAAATAAAAAACCCTTAAAAAATAACTTTTATTTATGAGTTTAATAATTTTACCAAACATCTGGGGGTATGATTTTCAATTTTGAGAATCCTGCTGATGTCACATAACATAGTTTTTTTGCACTCTACAATATGGATAGCTGTACCAGAGGTATCCTGATTTGTGCATTAAGTGTTTACACAACCTGAGTTCCAGGCCAGTTTACTATTATCAGCTTACTCCATGACAAATAGTCCTAATTAAACCCCTTTATTTCAAACTAGGTTATAAGGCAGAAGCCCCAAAATGTTCTGCTGGTAGTCCACTTTTTGATTTACCACTTATTTTTAAATAAAAACTATCCTTTAAGATTTTCTATCTTATAACTGTAAGTAGTTTATGGGTATCTTTTTTTGCCACAATTTCTGACTTCTGGAATAAATAGCCAATAATGGTAATTCCCTTCATCACTATCTATCAATCATGGTGGTTAGATGTACCAATGGTATTTTAGCTTTTGTTTTGGGTGATAAATTGTCTAGAATAGCAGCTAGGTCTTATTCTTATCAGCATGTTCCATGATACACAGCACCACCAAACATAAGTTATAAAAATTGCTGTTTGGAGTGAATTTTTTATATCCCACTGACTAAGAAACTCAATGTCTAGTTTCTGGCAACTTGCCAACTTGAAAGATCAGTTGCCAAGAAATTGGTATAGTACCATGCCCACTAAATAAAATCCAATTATTATACCCACTTCTGAACTCTTTAGGTCTCTATAGTAGGTGACCTTGTTCTATCATACTGGGACAAACTCATAATCTAAAAAAACCCATCCTCACTTCAAAGGTCTGTTTAGAGTTATCAAGTACTATAGTATGGAAACTAAAACTTATAAACCCTTAATGAAGTACCATATCAATTACTATCAACAGCAACCATCTCAAATTATATTAATATAAAAATAAATAGTGGTAGCATTAAACAGTTTAGAGATCTGCTAATATTAGGTGGACTTAAGTACAACTTTTTGAGAAATTTAATTTTTATCTTAAGTTATACCAACAACGCTAGAATACTCTAGGCCAGTGGTTCCAAAACTTATTTTACCAATGGACCTTTTCTCATTACATTATTCTACCAATGGACCTTCAATTGAAATGACTGCACAACTGCATTATAGAAAATTACAAATCTAATTTCAATTTATCAAATGGTACATAAAATAATAAATAAAGCATTTTATAATTAAAGTAATACTTGTCAAGGTTCTTTATTTTTGTTAAAAAAGTGGTTTTCAAAGTGATACATACAGACCCCCAAATATTATTTTATTTTGCCATGGGCTCCCTCATTGGCTTCTTGGACCCCTAAGGGTTGGTACAGACCACTTTGGGAATCACTGTTCTAGGCTCTGAAATAACCTAAGAAATGAGTAAAAAATGATTAAAGTTTTACCTTATGGTAAAAAACTTAAGTGCATATATGCTCTATGGCTGAAGGTTAGAAAATTTCTTAACATTTTATTGTTATGATAGGATACTATCATTGTGTTTTATCATTTTATTTTTAAAAGAATAATACCTGAGATGGTTATATTAGTTTAGTAATGATTGGATTAGCCTAACTAAAACTGATCTGGCAGCAAGCAAGTAGCTGTTAGATAGGTTTAAATTTACTTTATTTATATTAAATTAGGTAGCATTTTAGTTGTGGTGGTTTAGGAAATCATCTTATAAATAAATCATTATAAATGCATGTTTATTACAACACCTACTCTTAGACTATTTACCAATCTCAGATAAACTTGACACAAATATTCTATAAAGTATTTATAAAATTGTTCAGTTGACTTGATTAGTCTATTGTTTCAGGTATAAGGTTAGCAGTTTTTACTTATAGTTTTATTATTTAGTTGATTTTATTAGTCAATTATATGGTAAACTTTCAGATATCTATCTATATTACCTCATTTTATTTATTTGGTTGATTTAATTGTTCAATCTATACTGAATTTACTAATCACCATCAATAATTTATTTTAGATCTAGTTGCTTTAATTGGTTAAACTATACTAACTTTACTGATTGTCATCTATAATAATTCATTTTAGATCTGGCTGATTTTATTGATCAACCTATGCAAAAACAATCCACACCCATTATAATTTAAGCTCGTCACGCTATGATCTCATACTTGAACATACCCCCAGCCATAGGACATATATCATGTCAAAAGTTTCTCACTAACTTTCTAACAAAGTGACAAAAATAGAGCTCCAAATTAGTTTACAGTTGCCTTTTATTAAAACAATAGAAATCCATTTCTGGGAGTTTACTAGCATAAAACACCCAGGATAACCGTAGACAACCGCCGGCTCGACAACCTGGAATATCAAAACAATTTCGCCGCCGCGCCAGCGATCCGTCGCGAAATAAAGCGGAAACCGCCAACTTTGCGACAATGCATTTAACTTTTGCACTATAGTTTGAATTTTGGCTATTCGATTTAAAAATAAATTCAGCGGGTTATGCCGAAGGATCCAAATTTCTAAATTAAAAGTGGTGTGATAATTCTTGTTTTATAACCAATAAGATATTGACAACTGAAATGAGGGTTAAATGGTCGGAATACTTAAACCGAACAGTGAAAAACTTTTTAACGTTTGTAGGCTAACAATTCTCCATTACTTTGAATTGCTAACTAAAAAAATACAATGCGCGAAGTTATTTCCGTCCACGTCGGCCAAGCTGGTGTCCAGATTGGCAACGCTTGCTGGGAGCTTTATTGTCTTGAGCACGGTATCCTAAACGATGGCACTATGCCTAGTGACTCCACCCCGGGTAAGGAAAACGATTCCTTCAATACATTTTTCTACGAAACTGGTACTGGCAAACATGTTCCCCGTACCGTGTTTGTCGATCTCGAGCCTGCTGTTGTTGATGAAGTCCGCGTTGGAGCTTTCCGCCAGTTGTTCCACCCCGAGCAGCTTATCTCTGGAAAGGAGGATGCTGCCAACAACTATGCTCGTGGACACTATACCATCGGTAAGGAGATGGTTGATCCCGTAATGGACCGCATCCGCAAGTTGGCCGACAACTGCTCAGGTCTTCAAGGCTTCCTTGTTTTCCACTCTTTCGGAGGTGGCACTGGTTCGGGTTTTGGTGCTCTTCTCCTAGAACGCCTTTCCAATGACTTTGGTAAAAAGGCCAAACTCGAATTCTCGGTTTACCCTGCTCCCGAGATCTCTTCAGCTGTGGTTGAGCCCTACAACTCAATCTTGACCACCCATACCACTCTTGAACATTCCGATTGTTCGTTCATGGTCGACAATCAGGCCATTTACGATATTTGCAAACGGAATCTAAACATCGAGCGTCCTTCGTACAATAATCTTAATCGAATGATTGCTCAGGTTGTGTCTTCTATTACTACTTCCTTGCGATTTGATGGTTCTCTTAACGTGGACCTTAACGAGTTCCAGACTAACTTGGTTCCTTACCCTCGCATTCACTTCCCTCTTGTTTCTTATGCTCCAATTATCTCTGCTGCCAAGGCTTCACACGAGTCTTTGTCCGTTGCTGAGATTACCAACTCTTCTTTTGAGCCTGAAGCCGTTATGGTTAAGTGTGATCCTCGCCGTGGCAAGTACATGGCTTGCGCTCTTTTGTACCGTGGTGATGTTGTGCCCAAGGATGTCAACCAAGTCATCTCTGCTCTCAAGACTAAGCGCACCATTCAGTTTGTTGATTGGTCCCCTTGTGGTTTCAAGGTTGGTATCAACAATGAGCCCCCCAGCGTTTTCCCTGGATCTGAACAGGCTAAGGTTTCTCGTGCCGTGTGCATGTTGTCTAACAACACTGCTATTGCCGAGGCTTGGTCTCGTCTCGACCACAAGTTTGATCTTATGTATGCCAAGCGTGCTTTCGTTCACTGGTATGTTGGTGAAGGTATGGAAGAAGGTGAATTCTCTGAGGCTCGTGAAGATCTTGCCGCCCTCGAGAAGGATTATGAAGAAGTTGCTTCCGACTCTGTTGACGCCGAGGAAGAGGTTGCCGACGATTATTAAATGATCTAGTATGAGTTTGCTTTAAGTCTATATGTTTTTATTGCTTATAAAAAGATTTTAGATTCATATAATTTTGTGACTATACTTATTTTTGATGGAATGCTTATGCGACTATTTTGAGTTTATTTTGGTTTGAGGTTGAATCCAAATAATGCTTTTGCTGATAAGTGGTATTTTTAACAAAGATCAAACGTGCTGCTTGTAAGTCACAACTGTCCAAAGTTAGATGCTTACAATTTTTGATGTTAGAACAGCGGCTCTTTCATTCTTATATCTGTATGGGTATATAATTTAAAGAGCCTATGCCCTGCGTTGGACATCTGATTTTTTTATCTCTTATAGGAATATTGATGAGCAAAGTATAAAGCAATAATTCAACTAATATCACTATTATCTTGATACTCTTATTTAGGAGGACCTGTCATGATACAGATATAAATTCTTAAATGACCACCAACTCACCAATGAGACGTTTTAAACCTCTGATCAATGCCTTGTGTCAGTGACTAAACATTCAGGTTAGATTTCAGAGAATCTATATACAATTGTCTAATGATACTGAGCACCAAGTAATGATCTCAGTTAATAACCTCTTTCTTATGTATGATTATTCTTATAATGATAAAACACTGACATATCTCACACCTCCTTTATGCCATAATTATTTTATATTATAAAATTCAATTATTTTGACAGGGTGTATAGCATACTTAAACCAGTGAAATTTATTAATAAAATATACTTTCCTACACTGACTTTCCAAATATACTGATATTAGCTTTTAGGCTATTACCCAAAAAAGTTGTTTTTCGAGAATTGCTTTACACAGTTCTTAAATTATTGGCACAGGTCACTTGTCCGAGCTCAGAGTGGTTGACTTTAGTCCTCTTTTTATTGATAAGTTTGAGTATCTTAAACTTGCAATTATCTTTCTGTGTATTTTCTGGTAATTAGCATGTGCAAGCAACTGACCAAATGAAATCTTTATGGAGTTGCTCAATACATGAAGCACTGGATCACCACCAATGCCTTACACATAACTATCTTAATGACAATGAATAATAATATCTTGCCCAGTGTTACTCATTGGATAAAAATGGGATTGGTGAAGATGATGACCATATGGATAATCCTCCAACAATGTCTTTTGAAGGACAACTACCTATCCCATGGTGATCTCTGAGTCCAGAATGATTATTTTCATACCTTAGATATTGTCAAGGATTTGATCCATGGATCCTAAACCCTGGGGATATTGCTAATCATGAATGAGATTCTAGTTTAGAAGTACACTTGATGAGCTTGTATAAAATATGGAATCTTCCAGAAAACTATGCTAGATGGCAACTCTCAATGATATGATTTTGTTTTGCATCTGGTCTTATATTATGTTGTCCATTTGTTTGGTATGCACCTTAAAGAACATCTTTGATACATCATATTAAGATATTCAAAAAGAGCATATTATATATACTTTTTCCTCTCAATAAATTAGTGATGTATAGGACAATGTAATATCTAAACATGATTATATCATCCACCTCTATAATCAAGTTGCTATTTGATGATGAGGTAGTTAAATATGTTGAGGAGGCCATATAGAATCTTTGATATAAACCAGCTAACTCCACTTTGTAGATGTAGCTACAATTGGAAGACCTTGCCATGGAACTTAAATAACAAAGGGTCAAGTCCATGAAAAATTCAGGCTCAAGCTATTATCATAAAAGATGATGAAAGATAAAGGATTGCTTGGCTTGAAGCTCAGCTTACCAGAATTTAGAATAAATTAAAAAGCTTGAATCACAAAGTCTTGCTAAATCTCATGTGGCTTCTACCCTCACTGATAAGATGAGTCAATTGGAAAACCTTTTTTATTATCATTTAAATTTAATTTCTAAAGTAAATGAAGCCAAAAAGTATATAAAAGTTTTAGAGAATTTCAATGGAGATGACTTGCTATTTTGCATATATAAATGCCTAATCAAACTGAAGAGCACTGTGACAAAGTGAATTTTGACCTCTTAGATAAAAAATCCTGTCAGAAATATGGTGAGTAAGGATACACATAGCTTCCATTGCAGGCATTCAAATACTATTGACAATAATCAAAGTCCACAAGGCACTGCCATTCTGATAATCTGAGAATAAGACCCACCCAGTATTAAATATGGAAAGTATTGGTCTTAAGCATGGTTCCTGCACCAGATTTAAAGACTAAAATTTGTCAGCATGCAAACCCAAACATCTAATAACTGACCACTGGATTTGGTACATGTAAAGGGGGCCTTTGTAAAGGAATGAAGGGTTTCCTTCTGTTAAAACAGTACTTAAAGTGTAATTTCTCCATCATAATACATGTCATTGTTAATGGAATCATCTTTTCCATGAAAGTAGGCGTTTGATCTAAGTTTATGAGAGAGTGGTTCAAAAGTGGGTATTTGATGCACTGAAGCTGACCCCTGCACTTTTTGCATACCCAAGTTTGTGGAAACAAGGACATGAAATATCAGAGAGGGCAACCACAAATAACATGTTAAAAGCATGTAGCCCCTCCATTGATATTAGTGAATGTATTTCAGGAAGAGAAATTTTGGAATTTATGTTTAAATAAAGTGATTTTGAATTGTTTTATATAAAATTTAGGAAAGGAGTAAACCACCAACCTACAGTGTGAAGACAGTTGGGTATTATACATAATGGTATGGGGGATGGCTTAGTAAGATTGAATGCATCAAACCTGTCAAGAGAGTGTCTATAACTCTCTTGTTCCCAGCAAGATGATGTGGGATGTGAACCCACAATGCTAGGGAACTAGCCGTTAAGAAAATGGGAAATGATGCACCTAGAATGGTGCTTGAGCAAAAGGTAACCCAGGCAAGGGTGTAAAGCACCACATATGAGACCAGGTAAGTAAGAAACCTCCCAACTTGAGTAGACACCAAAGGGGAGCCCATCGTCAAGGGCCACTTGGTGCTAGTAGACTTGGGTGTCTCAGTCTGAAGGGGACCTAAACGGCCCAAGAAAGCACCTGGGACTTGGGTAAATGGTGATAATAGGTAGTGGCCCACATAGTTGGAGACCTCCCTGAAGAAGTCCACCACCAAGTTCACCCAAGGAACCATTGAAAAATGTAAAAATAATGGGTAAAATTTATTTTAAAAAAGTTGACCAACAAGGAATGTTGGTCACAAAAACATATTTAAAGTGGGCTGGGGAAATTCAGGTTCTGCGGAAGTGCGCCCAAGCCTTGATGCTCCAATAAACAGATGCTTCCATCCATTTTAGTAAAATACGCCAAAAGTGCCTTCACTCAAGTAATCAATTGAAGCCATATTTTACCCAAGCTTAAAATTTCATAGCTTGAGCAGGACTTGAACCCTTACTCTCCAACCAATCAAATCAAACCATCTTTGTTTATAATGTAAATTGTTCATTTTAGTGCCTGGGCTGAGATAAGAGGCTGGGCGTTTTGCACCCCATTAGTATCAACCTGGGCATGCTTGGCTTGCACCCAGCGTTGATCTAAGGTATGTTTCAGGTCAGTAAGATCCTGAAGTCTCACCTTCTGGGCCTCCTGTCACCCAGCCTTGTCTTTAGCATCTGTTCCTACTATAAAGTCATCCAACCATGACAAAACCGTTCTGAATTATTCACAAATGCTTCAATTTGGTTTCTATTCCACAAACTTTGAGTTTCAAATGGACAACTTTTTTGTTCAAGTTTACCACAACAGCTTTAAATTTGTTGACATTATTAAATCACATTGTATGTTCTTCCTGTTTGAACCTTCACTTATACCACTTTTTTGTAGAATATTTTTACCTGAGGTTGCCTCAGGTATCAAATAATTTCCATCTGAGTGAGCTCCATGTTGATGCCTCTGTTTGGGAGAAGAAATTGTGTCTGTCATGCTATTAGAGAAACACCTTTAAATTCAGTACAAAACTTCTTGATTTTAGCACATAGTGTTCTGCTGAAGCATTGTTAACAAAAATCTTGTGTTTGGAGTTAGTTAGGGAGTGAGGAAGTTTAATGGTTGGGACATCTGCCACCCATCTTTCATCCCAAGTATGCCACTTGTCACCAATCTTATGTTGGATAATAATTGACTTGATACTTAGCTTATAAATTATTTTAATACAACCCCAGCCTGTTATAACTTTTACTCTATAGTTGGTTGTATTGTATTTGACCCATTACTTCACATAAACCTTTCTCAATAGATCAATTTTTTTCACAATTCCTTTGTACATTAGTCAATGATACTCATCATAGAGAATTACTGTATCTTGAATGAAGTGATTTGACTATAAATATCTACTTATTATAATTAAAGAATAACTTTATTTGTTAACCCTTATCATATATTTGTGTAGATCTTTGGCATATTATATCTATAC